>WBMZ01013095.1:0-62153 GCA_013400975.1 Atrichornis clamosus
CTCTCCCTCTCCCTCTCCCTTTTGCCCTCTGAATTTCAAAAGGGCTTTTAGGTGCACTTTTCCAAGTACCTCAGACAGATACTTGAGGGTAGCCTTTATGAGCAGATCATAAAACACTTACATCTTCTTGCAAAGCAACTCAGGTGTGGAAGAGCTCATGTTTGAATGAAATATAGTCCTAATAGGATTGCCTGTGCCTGATTTAGTACCCCAGCCCAGAGCAATGCCAACACTGTGCTTTTTGATAGCACACAGGGCAAGCTCAGGACTGCTTGCAGTGATTCTTGTACAGACCCTTCTTAACTTGCCAATGGAACATCAGCAGGGTGCTGCTGATGCTCTTGCCACGAAGATGTGGGTTCTTGGTCTGTACCAGGAATCAGTGCTGGAAACAGAACCAGGTGTCCATAGAAGTACCAGTTCTTTATTAAAATTATTTAAATCTAGCTTACAAATAAAATAAACCGCCTCCAGACTCAGAAATATTCCTTTGTAAAGCAAGTAAGTGGCATTCCTGCAAGAGGCAACTTGCCATAAACTTACTGGCCATTACTATCAATTCCACTGAGGTAGAGGTGCTGTGTTTAAAAGCTTCAGGCCTTTCCTCATTATCTAATTGTTTCCTGAGCAGAAATAATTTCTCTGTCATCTCTGGCAAATTAAACTTAAAAAAATCCGAGTAAGCTACTCCTTAAGATTCGTTTCCTCTGTATCAGCTATCAGCCTGTTTTCTTGCATGTCAGACCAGTGCCCATCAGCAATCTGATCTCATACAGTGTAGTTAAGACAGATTTTGAAGTAACTTGAGTAGAAGGGATGGGCAATGTATAATTTCCTTTGCAAATGTATGAGACGTGGAAGTGGAAATGCCAAAGCATTTTGACATTAACTCTTGCTTCTAACAGGCTTTCATGACTCATTCCGTTGGTGAGTGAGCAACAAAATTGTACCAGAAAAGGAAACTATGAACAGCTTATTTAAATTAACATATGTTTACTCAGGAAACTGTTTCCTGTTCTGATTGCAGGTAGGGGTAAGCTAACTTTAGATTGCCATGAATAAGCTGAGAAGCAAAGAAAGGAAAAATGTGGATGAAGCATTATCATATCACAATGCTCCTGCCTGGTAATACACACCTAGAGCTCTGCCAGGCAGTGCCACATCTGTGTGCCAGGTGACACAGTTGTTATGCACCATGCTAAGGTTAAAACCCTGTCTTCTGTGAGCAAAGCAGCTTTCAGTATCCCAGTGAAACTCTTAGCAAACAGTCTTCTAAATGTTGTTCTACTACTACCCCTTAGGTGACAGAGCAGCAGTGAGAAAGTGTCTGATGAAAAACGAGCTTTCTCATGCTTCCCTTCAACACATTCTGAGTTATGCTCAGAATCTGAGACAGATGTGATAAACCCAGACATGTTAAACAGGGGTTTAATTTATTATTGCAGTGGTGGGTTGACCTTGGCTGCCTGCCAGATCTCACCCAGTTGCTCTCTTACTCCACCTCTTGAACAGCACAGGGAAGAAAATAAGATGGAAAAGTCTATGGGTTTGAGATAAAGACCAAATGCTGTTGTGGGCAAAATTGACTAGACTTGGGACAAAATTAAATGTACATTGTTGCCAACTAAAAATAAAGTAGAATGGTGAGAAGCAAAGACAAAAACGCCTTCCCCTAAAACTGCCTTCCCCCAACTCCTTGCCTTCTTGCCAATGCCACTTTCAGCCCTTCACTCAGGACTCCTCGACTTCCTCCTCTACAGGCAGTGCAGGGGATGGGTAATGGGAGGCTGTGGTCAGCCTGTAACACCTCCTCTCTGCTGCTCCTTCCTCCTCACAGCATTTTCCCCACTCCAGCATGAACTCACTGTAAGGTGCAAAGAAATTCACAGCCTTTCACAGAATTGCCCGCTACATTCAAGTTTGAACTTAAAATTCTGTATCAGCTGACGCTTGCAGTGAAAGCGCTTGGTAAACTGAGTAATGCAGTTCTGAGGGTGAAGCTGTCAAAGATGGCTAATGAGGCTCAGTTCCTTAGAGCAGGTGGCTCCTCGCGCCCAGCACAGGCTGAGGATGTCACACTGTGGCTGCCGAGAGCCGCACACGCTGCGGAGCCGCTGACGCACAAAGCCTGGCCTGGAGTCAGGGCTGAGCTGGGCTGAGCTGGGCACGCTGCTCCCACCCTGGGATTCAGGGTCTAAACCAACACATTAGCCAGGGCTTTCTGAATGCTGCTTTTCTCTCTGCTTCTCTGCTTAGTGACTTCTACAATGAACAATTTCCTACTTAGTCTTTCTCTGAGGACTGAGATGCAGTATTTGGATGAGGCAGCAGTACTGAACTGACTCATGCTCAGTTTATACTACATTTTCAGGTATTAAACTGACACTCTCAAACATGGTAGAATTGCTATGCTGTGGCCCACTGGGTTTCAAGATCCATACTTTCACACATGTTCTCTCAGCATTTGGCTGTTTAAGGCTCCTTTTCTCTCTTCACCATATTTTTCATCATCACAAGTTCTTTTACTTGCATCATTTTCTTACATAGAGTTTTTCTTACTGTTATTTACTCAATGGAGGTTCATTCAGCTCTTCTAGAAAAGTCTCCTTGCCACAGTATCTAGTAATAATTTTTTATACTTCTCTGCCTGTAAGGTGCTTTTATTGTCAGTTTCTTTTTAACTAGAATGATGGTGACATCACTACATAACATGGAGATGGCAGACACTCTGGCTGATGAAATTTCCAGCTGCAAACATACTCAGTGGAACTGTACTACATAATTTATATCAAGCTGAAGTTCTTTAATTGAAAAGTTTGTGGTGTAGATATCTGTAAACTACCTTAGGACAGGTTTTACCTTTATTTTTATCATTACAGAAAGAGTACAGGGCTCTGAGCTACAACCCCAGTTCAAGTTACCTGTTGCTTACATGTTCAGGTAGGCAAGCTCCACTTGTGATGGGAAGTGCAGCTAATCGAGCTCTTAGGCTGTGAATAAACATAAACCAAAACATTTATTCTGAGCTAAATACTCTCCTAGTGTAGAGCAGTACAGCTGGTTTTTAACAATAGTCATCTCCTAAGAATGTCCTAAAATCAAGCTAAGTATTATTCTTTTGGGTTGTCCTCGGTTTTCTGGAGGGCTAGGTGGTATATTTTCATATAAATGCACATATACGCATATATATGTCAATGCAATTTAAAATTCTCCTTTTCTGACAGCCTCTGCTCTTTATTAGCAGTGGTATAAACACAAAGGGCAGAATACAAAAGTCTCAGGGTGATTATAAAACACTGTAATGGGAAAACCTGACCTTGTATGGCTACAGAGTGAAAACATAGAAAATTTACAGGAAAGTTGCGTGTTAAATACAGAAACCCTGTTCTGGATTTAGTACCATTGTAGGTATCTGGTCGATGTCATGTTGCAAGAACTGATTCAAACATTCTAAAAAGGTCATTCAGTTTAACCTAAACTGTTCTTTTGCCTTCTGTCTCTTCTCTGCCTCTTTCCATCTATTATATCTATCATTGCGGCCTGAATAGCTTGCTCTATTTTTGTACTCCCCCCCTGAAATATGTTTCAGGCATCTGTTCTCCAATAATCTCTTCAATTGAGCTTCCCCCCACCTTATAAATGCTTGTGTGATCTCCCACAGGAGATGATGACTCAGTTGAAAAACATGGAAGATGGGAGTTTGCATTCCACTCCAGCTAAAGAACAAAAAATGGAGTGGTGATGACAAGGCTGGTCATCTCTCTACAGGCACTCTCTCTTCTGTTTCCTTTGTGGGCAAGAATAGTTGAAAGGGTCAAGTGACAAATATGCTGGACCGGTTCTGCCCTCATTCTGTGTCCAGTCTGCCCAGTGAAGTACAGGAACTCCAGGGAAGGGGCCAAGAGCAAGTGCTACCTCTCAGTACAAAATCTATGCTGATATCTTTTTCCAGACCTCATCTACTCAAAACAGCATGCAACGTGGATGGAATTGAGATAATTGATGGGAAACTTTGTAAATGTCATCAGACATATATAATTGACTCTAAAATATGAATTATTTTCAAAAATTGAAGTGTTGAAAATATCCATCTTAAAACTTATTTTAATCCCTCAAGTTTGTAGGTAAGCACTTAAAAGAAAAGAGTCCTCTGCATTCACCCTCCAGGTACTGCAGAAATGAAAGAAGCTGGGCAGAATTCTTTATGGGAAATTATATAGGAAATGACACTTCCTATTTTCCCCCCCAGAGATTCAAAACAGTAAGTCCTTGTTTCACAGGCAAATCCTGACAGCACAGATGACTCCTTAGTGTCAACCGGGGGTGCTAAGAACATTAGAACAATTGTATCGGGTCAGAGCAGACATCCGTCTAGCCCAGCATCCTGTCTGGCGGTGCCTCAGCGGATGCCTAGGAAAGTATATGAGAACAGAAGCATATAATGATGCTTCAAACATCTGGTGATTTGTAGCTCAGGGATTTTTATCATTGAAAAAAATGTCTTGTAAGTAAGAGTTTGTAGAATTTTTTCTGCCTCTTTTTTCATACTTTGTTTTCTTTAGAATAAGCTTTCAGACTCCATAGCCTATTGTCAAGTATTTCCACAACCAGTGACATGATGTGTCATGAACCATGTCCTTCTATGTCTTCTAAATCCATCAACACTACAATTGTTTGAAGGTCTCTAGGTCATTCACTACTTGAAGTCTTGTTTCATATCAGTCACCTCCTTTCCAAGATGAAGAGTCCTAGCATTTTCAGTTGTTTCCTGTATAGAGGCTACTCCACACCTTTGATCACTTGTATAATCTTTTACCATTTCTACTTCATTATTTTGAGATGAGGGGTAGAGCTGATTTCACAGAATAACAGAATGAGCTAAGTTGGAAGGCACCCACAAGGATCATCGAATCCAACTCCCGGCCCTGCACAGCACCATCCCCAAGAGTCACACCATGTGCCTGAGAGCATTGTCCAAACACTTCTTGAACTCTGTCAGGATGGTGTGGTGACCACTTCCCTGGGGAACCTGTTCCAATACCCAGCCACCCTGTGGGAGAAGAACTTTTCTCTAATATCCAACCTAAACCTTTCCTGACACAACTTCAGGCTATTTCCTTAGGTCTTGTCACTGTTCACCAGAGAGAAGAGATCAGCGTCTGCCCTCTCCTCTTCCCCTCACGAGGAAGTTGTAGACTGCATTTCACTGACTTTCATCTTCCAACACCAAGGAATGTAGATTAATGCACAAAGGTATTACTCCTAGTGCAAATCCCAATCCTGACTTTTCAGACAAATCTCATTTTGAAGAGTAAGAGTGGTGCTCTTCCACAGAGGAAGGCAACCCATGAGTCGAAGGTGACAGGCAGCACGGCAGACAAATGTAGTCCCCTCACAAGAGTGAGTGCCACACCAACCAAAACGGAAAAGCACAAGCAAAAGAGATGACAAGGTTCAGCTGACAGACCTGTGACTGCTACACAAGCCTGTAGCAATGACACAGGGCCAAGGTCAGGCCAGGCCAGGAAGCCATGCCACCAAGGCAGGGGCAGCAAGGTACACAGGTGCAGCTGTGACATGGCTCAGGGCCTGAGCTTAACTGCAGCTCCCAAAAGAATGGATGGAGACCCTCAGCAGATCTTACATCTCCTTCTCATGTGCCCATTGCACAGCACTGGGATCTGGGGTGCCACAGCAGCACTGGGCCAGAGCCAGCCATCAGCTCCAGCAGCCGATACCCAACTAGGGCAGGAGAGGTGGCAGAATTTCTGTATCTTGTGCAGGATATGGACAGTCACTATGTAGAAATGATAAGCTGGAAGCGAAAAATATCTTGTTTCAGGTGAAGAAGCGGAGAAAACCTCATGTTGCTCTTGTCAGTATGTTAAACATCTTTTAAATACTAGATGCAGTTTTATCTTTCTATCTCAACAAAACTAGTAATTGCTGTTTGACAGTTCTGTTTTCTTTTTTAAAATGTTTGAAATGTTCTGTATGTTCTCCAACTGAAGTGAAAAGATTTGCTACATTTCTTTCATGGTTTTCCTTGTTGACCTGTTTTGAATTTTCTTTCTTCTCTTTTGCTTCCCAAATCAAAATATACATCCACTCCAGGCTGTGATTCACGCTACTCTGCTTTAAACAAATACAGGAAAACATAATATAATACCTGGAGCAGCAGACTGTAACAGACCATCTCACAGCTTCAAAATTGGTAAAACCTGTTTGAATTAGACCTTAAGGAAAGCATGTAATATTTCTTAAACCAGTGAAACAATGTGTATAAGCTTTTCAGATATTTAGATCATTATTCCCTTAAAGTGAGTGGTAAAATCCTGTTAGTTTCATTAAGAGGTAGAATTTAACCCAGAAGAATACCACAGTGGTACAAGTCAAGCAAGACAGCAGTTCTTAAGCCCCTTGTTAGCTTCTGTGTGTTGTTTGAGGTGACCAAGGCATTGGATGTCTCCACACCTTTGTGGATATATAAATACTCACAGACTTTGAGAACTCAGATTAGATCTTTTACTTTGATTTATCAGATCATCTTAAAAAGGAAACTAGACTTTCCTCCAAATCATATATTGTACAGTAGTGCTGCTGTGGGTCAGATCCCACAATTACCTGCACTTCTTTGTAGCTCTTTGGCTGTGAGTCACAGCTAATGTCACTTAGCACATTAGTTGCCAAAACAAGAACTGTTTGAAAAGTTGTCCTCAGGTTATGAAAGAGACTTTGTCATAGGAAAAACTACAGAGAGCAGTTTTTCCATTTGCAACACTTTTGAGGTAACAGTAGTTGGAATAAATGAAAAAGGTTGCCAAGCGATTCTGGACTGAAGAAAGGTACAACAATGAGACTTGCCAGCCACACACAGGTCTTCAGGAAATGACTCACCACTGGTAGCAGCAAAAATTCCAAGGAATGGCTAGGGTCAGGGTGCACCGCTACGTTTTGTTCTCTTTATATAACTTCTTCCTTCATAAGAATTGCATGCATCAAAAATAAAATCTGCTGAAAGATTGTGCCTTCCCTGTGGTACACAAATAAACATTTCAGTTGATTGAATATGGCTGCTACTATCAATTTTCCTAGAACGTCTTTTACAGAATGATAAATCGAAATGTTTCTTACCTGGTGTTGCAAAGTAACCACTTCTATTTATACTACAGATGGAAGATAAAAAAATTTGAACAGTCAAGTTTTCCATTTTCTCTTAGTCACCTTAGAACAAATCCTGCTCTGGGAGTGACCTGGAAAAAGCCTGTCTCAAAGATAATGTTGAGCTTGTTCCTTTCTCTCCATCTAGAGCACCTATTACATTTCCAGAAATTTAAGATTTTCAATTACAATTCTTTTTTTCTAAAATACACTTGAAACTATATATGTTTAACAACAACAAAAAGGAGATATTTTTTGTCTACCTCCTAATATTTTTTTCAAAGCTTATATATACAGGCTAATCCTCCAAAGCCTATGGAATTCCAAATTAAAGATTCACCCCCACCTGCAAAAGCTGATATTTGCAGGCAATCATGTAACCCGGGCTTTAAGAAAAATACCAGATGTTACAAAGTCGACACTAAACACATGAAAACATTTTAAATCCTTCATCTCAGTGATGAAGCAAGGAAGTGTCAATACACAAATTTGTATGAAAAATTAATTACAAAATTTGCATTTTTAAAGCTAACACCATAGGGAGCAGAATACCTAAGGGACAACAATCCTCATGCATTATTTTCTTTGAAATTAGTCTTTTTTTTCCAGAAAGAGGAAAACTCTGTCTGAAAACTACCTTGGTTGTTCTGATTATAAGGTGTGATTGTTCATATGTTAGCAAAACTGCATCTGAAGTGCAAACCAATATTTACAGACCAGGTGTTACCTGGACATTAATCTAAATGAAATTTGTATTTTATTGTGAAATATACATTGTTAACTGGGAAAAAAAGAAACCCACAACAAAACAAAATATTAATATATATTTGGTTCGGAGGCATAAATACACGTATGCTGTAATAAAGAAGCTTATGACTGCCAGTGTGTTTACCACTCTCACTAGTCCATGATGCATTCACTGTGTCAACAGTGTGTATTTGCTCAGGAAACATTAGTTCCTGTCAGCATCTGAGTATTTTACTGGCAGCACAAGTGATGTAGTAAACAGACATGTCTTGGAAAGCTCCGGTCTGCTGAAATGCCAGTCTCTCCTCTCTTCTAGCCTGTATTCTAACATTCAAACCGACTGCAAACGAAGCCCTCATTCCTGCTCAGTAAAAGCTCAGCTTATTCTCTCTTCTGCTTTTTATTTCTATTTCTGTCATTGCAAGGCCCTGTTTTAGAAGCTAATGCATTGTGATTCTTACAGTGCAGGAGATGAGAGGAGCTTCTGCACAGCTCTCCCTCCCTCCCTCCCATCATATCCCTCCCAGATCACTGCTCCTTTGGCTTTAGGAGAGCTGCATACTACTTTTGCTAAATTAAACTCTCCGTAGCCTTTAATTAAACTTTCAGTGCTTTTGTTAATAGCCATTCCTATTTGGGTGTAACTTAATGATAATAGCTACCCTGTAAGAATACGCTGCTTTCAAGGATGAATTGTCACCATCTAATCTTTTCTCCTTCATTTATTTCTGTCTTTCCTTTACTGGAATGTTTCTTATCAGCTTGCCTTGTCAGAAGAAACAAACTCTTTCTAAAAACTAATTCTCTTCTTCTGAATATTAATGACCTGGCCCTGGAGAGAGGCTCTGCACAGAAGCACATCTGTGCTTTGCTTCTCTTAGAGCTGAATAAGGAAAAATACAGTTCAAATCTGATGTATTTTTTACTTGGAAAAGAGCAGAAGTGATAAATATAGCCTAAGTTAGACATGAAAGAAGGCCTGTGAGAGTCTTAAATTCTGCATCTGATACATTTAGTTATTATTTCTGAAGCTGTTTTATCTCAGTCCAGTTAAATTGAAGTAGATTGGATACAATTACTTTTGCTATATTGAGAACCATTCTCTTAAAAAACCCCTACGAAATGTAGCAAATTTACAAACTCTTTTTCTCTAGTTTTCATGCAAATAGCTGTGGCTGTGCTAATTGTGAATCTGAACAGTCTACCATGTCACTTGAATTCTTTGGCTTCTAGACAATACAAATATTCGTGCATCTGAAATTCTGGTAATTCTACAGCTTAGCACATCTATTGGTAATGTACAGGTGATTCTCAAACAGCTGTATTAGATCACCAAGGCTAACAAATATTAACTGTACTAAAAAAATTCATTTTCTTCATTAAAACAAAAAGATAAAAATTTTTAAATCTTGGAATTTAGTAAAAATGTCTCTTATTTCTACTCCATTTTCAAGAAGACGTGTGACAATGAAGCAAGTAGCACTTATATTGTGTTTAATAAATTTTGTATTGTGTTATGACTAATTATTTTATCAATTATGGAAATGTAATTTCATCTAGAATGGATTGTAATGAACAATTGCTCACAGTGATGAGAAATACAAAGTGTTTCTTAAGTGGGTACTCTTTCTGACCTACTGAAAAGAAAAAAATTTATAAACAGCCCGGGGCCTTAGTAAAAGCAACTTAAGGTTCATCCAGCATATACAGAAAATTGGATTCTGCACTAATATGCCTAAACATAGATTAAAGGGCTCAATGTTTAATCACCATTTTTTGAACAATTTTGACCATTGCTAATACAGAAATGTTGTCACTGGTCCTCCAGTTGTCCTCCAAAATACCTATGCATACTGAGGAGTCCACTTCCTCAGAAAGTTTAGTTTGTGCTTGAGGAAAGCAAAGAAAATACATGCAGCAGACGTGACTAGGCCAGCTCAGATTTTCTGATGAAACTTTTTACTGATGCAACAAGCTGTTTGTACCAAATGTGGTTCATCCTGGTAAATTTTTGAAGTCCTGATTTCCCATCAGAAAGTTCACAGCAAAATGCTTCATTTCAGCTTGATTTGATTCTAACCAGAATGGTTTCTGTGCTGCCTTGTGAGTCCTGTAATTCTACCTTCTGGTCTTTTCTTGGGGTCAGGCTACAACTTCCACACAGGACTATGAAATTTATAAAGCATTGCAGGACTGGGTGGGATTCTTGGTGTAGAGTGAGCACTGTTGTCTGGCCACAATGTCTGACACACTGTGAATCTTTATTTTCATCCAGTAATCATCATCCTCCTCAAGGGTAACATTCCCCCAGAGAAGATACAGATGAATATTAAATTTAAATTAACATTAACATTAAAATAACTTGAAATTAAGCACTTCAGGTAATTTCACCAAGCCAAGAGGAAGTAGTTCAATTTTACGGATTTTTGAAAAGTTTTGGAGTGAAATTGCTGACATTTCTTGCCTTAAACTTTTCAGAAGTTCCCCTCAAGTTCCTTGGATTTCCCCACTGGAATCTGTCATAATTGTAGAAGGAGATTTCAATTTGAAAGGCTGTCTTCCAAACTTCTTTTTGCTTCCTACAGCACTTTACTGTAGAGAGCAGAACATGTCATCCTTTCAAGAATACAGAAATATCTGAGCAGTGGAGGTGAAGGTAGAGCTGACCATCTCCTGTGAATAACACTCTCATTCAATCCACCTCTGTACCTTCAGGTCTGGGAGAAGAAAGAGTGAAAACATTCTTGGCTTATGCTGGGAAAGCAAATACAAACACCTGTGAGGGTTTTATAACCCTTTTAACCCTTTCCTGAAGAAGGTGAGAACAATAGAAAATTATTTGCACAGAATTTGGGAAACTGGGAAAATGCAATTACTGCCTGCATTAATTGAACTCTTCCAATAGGGTCAAAGTCCTTTCATGCTTGAGGAACTTGGTCAGACCTTCCAAATGAAAAACATTTCCTGCCCACAAAAAGGATTACAAATCCATAAGGTATTTGGTTTATGTTGGGGTTTTTTCCTAACTTCAGGCAAATCTTACCATTTCTGAAGAACTGGTTGAGGATTTTTTGTTTGTTTGTTTTTTAACTTATGTTTTTACATTTTACACCTGATCTGTAGGGCTGAGCCATCCCATCTGGACATAACACCTACAGATAAATCATGTCTAAATTGGCACAACAGAAAACGTAATGGAAAATTATGTAATATAGCCACTTATTCTGCCAGAAAAGCAAATTTAAACAGGCATTTCATTAAGTGAATGGAGTAATAGATTGATCTAACATCAGAATACAACAAGCCAGTTGAGATCTGAAAGACAGTATGAGACCTTAACTCACATGCTAACTTTTACACTTGGTGACCCAAGTACCAAGGAAAAGAAAAAAAAAATTATGTCACAATCAGTCATAATGAGCAACAATGGCTGTATTTCAGTATTTGATGTTCTAGGAAATACTTTTCTATAAGAATATTTCTACCTAATATGAGAGATAAATCAGAGGTCAGGACTGCATTGTTATAGTAAGTACCCACTTGCTACAGTACTGACTACAGTCTCTGTTCAAATATCAGTCACTGGTTTGAATGGGAAGTCTGAAAATTTGCCTGATCATTTAAAGTGTCTCCAGTATATAAATAAAAATTAATTTTTCCCCCCCGCTTGGTAAAGGCATTACTATTGGGGAAGGGGAGGATAAAAGAGGGGTTTTATTGAAGTTATCTGCAAAACTCACAGAAACTTCCATAGTAGCCTATCCAAAAGACAAATACATGCAAACAAAACACCACTGTTACTTTAAAGATAGTATATCCGTAGATCCGCCAGCACCCTTACAGGTCATATTCCAGGGCTCTGCAATAATTTTCTTGAAGTTCTTCCAGCACTGCATAGGGAGGAGGAAATCTTCTGGCTGGATAGCCCCCGCAGCACTGGAGGGACCCTGGAGGGATATGCACTGGTTAGAGCTCTTCCTATGCCAGAGACCGAATTTAGGGCTAAAGAAATAGAGAGTCAGTGGCATTCAGTACTACCTGCCATCTTATTCCAGGTCATTCAAACATAAATGTTCAAAATTCAAAGGCTGGACTTAAACTTGCAAACTGCACTAGTTAGGAAGACTCTTGATGGAGCTAAGTAGATGCAAAGAACTGTCTGTCAAGATTTTCACTGTGCTTTGGAGCCCTCAGGGATGGAAAAAAATTATGAGGAAAATAATTATGTAATACATCAAACAATGATCCTGATTAATCCAGAAACAAAAACTGGCACAGAATAGGGAAATTTGTGTCCTGGTTTCAAAATGAAAAATCACCACTCTTTTTCTGAAGCAAAATAAAACCTAACATTCAGATATGTTTGATAAATATTCAGGAAAATGGCCAAAAATTTTGATCTGGCACCTTGTGCATTTGTCTCTGTGCAGCAAGAGAAGTAACCTCTTATGACTGTGGAGAGGAACTGGTGCCAAGAAGACTCCCAACCTCTTTGCTTTTTGCAGCAAAGGAACTGGCAGCAATACTCTGTTCCTGCGGTGATGCGCAAGTGACAGACACGGCTTGCCATGCATCTTAGCTCATATGCTGGGCTGCAGAATTGCTTTCTAACTGCTGCTTTTTTCAAAAGTGATGTTTTTCTTATGATTCCCAGCTGCAAAGGGCAGCATGAAGCAAGAGAAGTCTCTGTGGGAGTAGTTGCAACGTTAGATGAGATGCAAAACTAACACTTTTCTCACCACCTCCAAGTTCTCCAGGAGCCAAACAAATGCAGCACCCAGTTCCCCCAGCAGACTTTTCCCATTTCTGGAGCATTCAGTTACTCCAAGTTATCTTCATCCTACTGCTACCAAGCAAACCTAGCAAAGATTCCCTCCCACAGCCATATACATCCCACACCTGTAGCAACTCATGATACCAACCACCTACCGGTCCACTCCCCATATGGCTGCCCATTTTTTCAAGGAAGACAGCTACCAGCTTTCCTGTTCCACACATATGGGCATGCTCTGAATCCTACCCTAACACTGCACTTGCAGGTTGAGTTAATTAAAGGCTAACACTTGGCATATATCAATCTGCAACATGCCTCAATGAGTTTGAGAAAGTGTCCCATGTGGAGCCACACAGAACTTGGTAGCTCTGTTAACAACAGAAAACAGATGGTAATAGTGCATTCCAAAGGATCTTAAAGAAAAGCTCCCAACACAGGAAAAGGATTTCAGTTGCTACAAATGCTGTAGGCTAGGATTTCAAATAAATTGTCGAAAAGCATCCTCAAGTCTTCAGCTATAAAAAAACATCCCTTGCCAGATCAGATATCTGAAGTTCTGCTCACAGCTTTTCCTGGGGCTATCAGGGAGCAATTCTTCTCTCTGCTTTCCTTGGCCAGGTTACTCTGCTGAGAGAACCTTATGTTTTTACTTCTCCTTGCCCTTTGGCTTTTCTTCAGCTTCCATTAACAGCTTGGATAGAAAGAAACTGAATACTTTCTCACATTGTGTCTGCTCCAAGCTTTGCTGTTTAGAGATACATTGGGACCTTACAAACTGGGGAGTGGGCTTAGAAGATGCTCTTTCTAAATGTTGTTTGAGGGTGACTAGAACTCAAATGGACCACCTCTTGCTGCTGCTGCTGCTACTGAAGAAGTTACCCCACTAGTCTGGCTTGCATATGAATTGGAGCAAGAAAGGAGGAAGAGAACAAGCTATTAACTGAGCATGGAGATGGATTATTCATGGCTTTGACAGATTTTGGAGCTGGCTCAAAGTGCTGTCAATTGCTGGTGGTAAATAGCCAAAAAATGAAAAATGAGCCTTTTTTAGACTATGTCAGCAGTATCAGTCGCAGCAGTATCCAAAAATCATGAAATAGATAGAGCACATTTCTGACTGGTTATGTTCAAGCAGAACACATTTTAAATGGACATAAAAATCAGGACATATCAGCTTAAGCTTGTTTGCCTACCCACATTTTTTTCAGAAATGATACAAAAATTGAGTGGTTTTTTGAGTATGTATCTGGTTTTTCTCAATTGTTTCTTTTCCTACTTAAAAATTCTTAGGTTTGTTCTAGTGTGATGGTTTTTTGCATGCCTATGTTTAATTTTCAGGAAGAACAAGGACTTGTTATGATATGAAACTTACATCTGTTATGCTGCAGGGTACTATGGAGAGGCATGGCTTGGGGTATTAACTGGTTTTAACTTTGCTGTAGAGCAATGCCAAATGCATACTTTTTGCCTTCATTATTTCATCTCAAAAACCAAAGAAAACCAAACAAAAGTAAATACTGGAAAATCTCAGCATCTGTCAGGCATTTTAAGCATGGCTCTTAAATTGTCTGTTTCTGAAAAACAGACAGAGAGACCTTATAAACTAATGTGGAGATCCACAAAAGAGACATAAAGTAGACAGAATAGTGATGAGGGATGTGACTCTGAGCAGTGAGGCTTTTTTCAAAGGTTGTCAAACCTATGTTTTTAATTTCTATGCAAAACCAGCACATTGGTGACAGCACAGATTTGACTTTCTTGGGCTTACTGCAATGTAAAAGAAACCATTAACAGAGATAATAATGATCATTTAAGGGAATGTTATTACTCAATTCTTTTTCCAGGTCTTGGAGAATGATGGACAATTCAGTACAGATAGAATAGAGGCTAGGCTAATACATAGCACATGCTAAAATTCTCTTTTGATAAGAGGATTTCAAGTATTCATTTAATAGGTTTTGGAGAAATTTTCAGAAATTTCAAGTTGAATTCACTGAATTTCTTCAATTTCTTTTTCTTTTTCTGCTTAGCAAGCCTTATAGCTATTCTCCTAATTGAACTTTATTTAGTTGCATTTCCTTCAATGTTTCTCTGTATCCTTCCAATAATCTTGGGGTTTTTCTTTCCTTTAATTCTACTTATTCAGTTAGTAACTTTTTTTTATGTCTTAGTTTGAGAATTATTTATGCAAAATCTTATGGTCAGTAATGGAAGACCTGATCCTCCAATATTATTTCTGTGTCCGTTATTTATACAGTGAGTAAGCTTCTTGCTCCTCCCTGCATGCAGTATAATATACTAATATACTAATTTCTACAGCCTTTAGTACAAATATGTACAAACATCCAGTATAAAAATCTGTAATTAGAGTGCTGTCTCTTTTTTCTTGCAGCTATTCTAATAAGCATAATATTAAATTATTATACTAAAAAATTAGGTTCTTACAAGTCCTACACTAATAAGAATTTTGAATCCTGTGTGGGAATTCATATCTAAATGAGTGCAAGTATTTAACTTCATATTCTAACTTCAGTTTAGCAATAAAATCCATTGAGCTTCAGTGGGAACCTTAGACCAAGGAGTGAAATTGTTCACAGTGCTTGACAGATTAGTCAGCCATTAATTGTGCATAGACTGTGCCTGTGAAACCAGGTTTTCATCCTAGGCCAAAGTTTGGTCCTTTTTGCAGTTTGGGAGTTTGATTATACGGATTAAGGTATTAGAGAAAATGCTAATAGCTCTTTGTTTATGGCAGTTTGAGAATTAATTTGCCTCCTGTTTCCAGCGAAACACCCCTGCCGGCCCCAGAGGGACCCAGCTGATGAGCAGTGTGGTTGCACCCCCGCAGGCGTGTGCGGGTGCGCGGCGGCGGGTCGTGGGGCGGGCAGCAACCTGCTCCATTACCGCAGCCCCTGGAGCAGCCCCCCGCCCAGGATTCCACCCCTCCCTCCCCCACGCAGCTGTGGGACTAGGGCAGCTTGATGAAGAGTCTGCTTAGCCCAGCTGAGTCCTGGACTTTCTTCCATACCATTAACTTCCTCATAAGCTCCCTTGTTCCTTGACTCCAGTGAATTCTTACTCTTGCCTCTGCTCTTGCCCTCCACGCTGAGGAGCTTTGGAATGCTCCCATTCCTCTTCCAACCAGTGTCTTCCCAGCCCCCTCTAAGCCAAGGGTGTGTTTGCTTTAGTAGATGTTTTCCTTTGATCTCCTTGCTTCCCCTTAATCTCTTCCCTGCGTGCCTGGGGAGCAGGCATCCTGAGCCAACAGGGCATGGAGCTGAGACTGTAGATATATAAAAAAGTGTCACGGGCTTCCTGGAAACACAAATTGATCTACAAATGTTTGTGAAGAGTCCTGAACCTCTGGCTGTGCTAAACTTAACAGGTTATTTATCATGTCCAGACACACATTTAACAGAGGAACCTTGTCAAGTTAACAAGGGCCTTGTGCTCATTCAATAATGGCCTATGTATATATATATATATAAATATATATAAAAATATGCATTTGATAGAATTTAACATGTATAACAATCATAATATTTCTGCAGCCTTCTTGCTCAAATTATTTTAAAAGGTTTTTGCAATCACTAGTTATGGTTTAGAAATCTTTTGTGGGTAGCACCTTCAATTCATGGCTGAGGAAGTCTAAAGCCCTTAGAAGAAAACATTATTTTTTTTAATTCACCTAATTTTAAAATTGAGTGAAAATAGTATTTTCCTTTAAATGAATTGCACAAAAACATGTGTACCATGAGTGGACAAACACTATGGAAAGTAAAGGCACTACTTTTTGTCTGACATGATTCATTTTAGACATAATATTTGGATGACAAGCATAAAGAAGTAATAAAATGCTAGATAGTTGTACACATATTATTAGATACACAAACAAATAGTTATATTTTGTTTATTAGACTATGTCATTGCAGTGTGGTGTGTGGCATAGAACCAAATAATTCAAGAAGAGTTGTACTGCATGTGCCACATTGTCCCAAGATAAAAATCAAAGCTCTGTCTCTTCTAAAGCAAATTACTGCAGGGACTATCTCGGTGAGAGCAGTAACATACAGTGACATTCTTCACTGCTACAGAAAATCAGTACAATTTCATTACCCTGCCTTCCTGCAGGGCAACTTGATGCACTTACATTAAAGTCTCTATCTCTTACCTGTTTCTTAAAATGCTTGCTGTTTATGTCTTCAGGGTTCTACTCTAATTTTAGCAACAAAGAACCCTCTAGCTTTATAAAACAACTCATTTTAGAATTGGCTTACTGTATTTTTTCCTGTATTTAAGAAACAAGACAAGCCTGAAATAAAATGTGGTTTGGTTTAACAACTTATACAATGTAATGCAAGTCCCATAACATCTTTGTTTACCAGTTAGTTTTTTCTTGGAGTTTGTTGCAATCTTAGATAAGAACCCTGATTAGTTCTGCTGCTTGTTTTACTGTTTTGTTAAGGCCATATTGTGATGAACATTTCATGAAGGACGATACTGAAAACAACCCATTAGCCCTGAGTTGCAGCAACATAAACTGAGATAGGAAGCAAAAATGAGCAGCAATGTGGAAGGCTGGAAGAAGGACAGCAGCCCCTAAAACGGCTCTACAGATGAGAGAAACAGTCTCAAACTAATCTTCTAAATCGTTAGCATAGCAGTAGTTCATACCACACAAGACTGATTCTTTTTTACAGTGAATAGAGATAGGCTAAAAGAGAATTTTTTTTTTCCGTATGTGCAACCACATAATTTAGTAACCCACTTTTACAACATCTTCAGGTTGGGTTTGCTCTCAAAGTATTTTAGTTGGATATCAATCTGTTTTACAATAATGGTATAATTTTCTAACTTCTGTTTGTGTGTCAGATTTCTTGTTAACATCAGTGACAGCTTGAAAAAAATACAGACTAGTCTTCTCTGTAGAAAGAGTATTCAATACAAATCAAAGTGCAAAGTTCCACATGTTGTTCTTCATTATGACTCAGTACTTAACAGGAAAGGACTCAACAAAGTAAAATGTAGTTCAATTATTTGGGCTGTTTTCCCTCTCTGGGCTGCTGACATGCCAGAACTGAAAGCACATATTTTTTTAAGAGTGGTCCAAGGGCTCAAATTCCTTCACCTTGCACAAAATATAACAGTAGCATTGATACCCATCCAGACTCTGATCAGGTGAGTTTCCTGACTGTATTTTAGACATTACAGAACTTGTGTTTGGAAGGGGAGAGGTGGGGAGTGTAGCTAAAAAGTTTTATATGTGCACTCACATCTTGGGGCTTAATTTGAGGCTGTTTTTCAGCTAACTAATAAACAGCTGTAAAAGTCAGCAAGTCTGCTTCTTCTTGGAGGAAAAGCTAGAAATATGAAGCATAACTTGTTCTGTTTACACACATAAGCCTTAGTAAATGTTTTTCCAGATGTTCTCTATATCCCTCAGGAAAGCTGCATCCCATGTACTGAAGAGTAGTAGCATACATAGAGATCTAATTAATCTAACATGCTAAATAACCAACAATAGCTGTATAAAAGTAGTATATCTTGTAAGCAGATTGAGGCTTGTGGCCAACATTTACTGTTTACAGATTTTGCTTGAGAGGAAGGGAACAGAAAGTGCCTTTCTTTATAGCTGTTTTCTTCTCTTCCAACCAGAACAACAACTGTTGTGGCCATAGCAGTCAGAAGGTTACCTATTAAATCCTCTCTGCGTGCAAAAGCCCGATTCCTGTTTATGTCAGACCGACTGGGGATGCTGTGAAGGAGCATGGCAAGTTCCTGCTCCACAGCTGGGCTGTCCTAGAGACAGAAATCTGCCTCATCATTGTTATGGCTGCATGGAAACCAGCATCTGTCCTTTTGCTGCCCAGAACCACTGCAGACTGCCATAATAATGCAACTGAAGTACAATGTGTACGGTCTGGTGTCAACGGGACAGATAATCTCTAACATCACTGAATATTGAAGAGAACCTGCTGTGGTTCCTCTAGGTCTCTCTTTGTAGGAATACTGTTTTACCAGCAGTGTTGAAGGCCAGTTTGACACAGTCGAGATTTCTCCCTCTGGTCCCACGACAGCTCATGCTACTGGTTCACATGCTCAAATATATTCAGAAACTGAGAGATGCACACATATACTTCTCCTCTTGTCCCCAAAGGTATTCATTTGGATGACACTTGTTTTTCTTCTTGCCTGCTTTGTCTCTTTTAGATTCAGAGTGTTCCAGGAACTTGTGAACACTATTTTACTTCAAGCTATACTTCTAGTAAAAGTTGCATACCCTTAACTCTAATAATTTATTTTGCTATTCTTGTATAATATGATTTACTTCACCCTTGTGTTAGAGCTGAGATGAAAACAGACACTACAATAGCCACAAGCATTTTGATAAAGGGAATCCTCTGGTTAAAACCAGAGGAGAGTTGCTTTCAATTCTTCCCTTGGTGTGTGGCACCAGTCTTACTTCCTTACTTACTTCCTCAAAACAGGAAGAAATGAGCTAAAAATCTGGGAAATAATGAAATGTGAGACCTAGGAAAAGAACAGTGAAATTAAAAACAAATAAACATTCTGTGCACCAGTTAAAGAAACTTAGAATGGCAATATTTTCGAGCTAGCAGAACCTCAGAAAAGAGTTTAATTTCCATTTTACATCTGATGTGTCAATTTTGATTTGTCATTTTTATGTGATTATCCTGAAGCCTCTAGCCAAGGAGGGTAATCTTTGCTTGTTCATGTGAACATAAGCTTCAGGAGAATCCATATAGAGTCAGTGTCCCTCAGGCTGTTCAAAAAATTGGTAAAAATTTAGCTGAAAAGAAAGAGAATGGCAGTGGGAATTGTTGTACCATGTAGCTTTATATCAAAAGTAAGTGTTACATGCATTATGTACATTATTCACAAGGGTCGTTCTGAGTCTATACTGAGACTTGTCCGTGGAAAAATGAAACACAACTAGTTACAGATGATCACCAGTTATGTGGAACAGTCTATTTTAGATTAATGAGTAATACATCCTTCTTTTTCTAAAATTATTTTAATGAACAGTGTATGAATAACTAAAAGGGATAATTCAGCTTCATTTGGGATTGATAAATTTTCAGGAATAATTCATCTGATTAAGTGTATAACATAGGCGTTCCAGGCTGTGATTCATCCAAAGTACACTAAGCAGGATGGGATTCTTGGTCCTCTGTTTAGGTAAGACTCTGTGCCAAGCTAATGGCTTTTTATTTGCTACCTGCTTGGCTTGTTCTGGGGACAAAAGCAGCCTGTTGGACATATTATCCTCAGCAGACTTCTTAAGTATGGAAAGCTGTGAACCTACTGTCCTATGAGTCCTTTAGTCACAGGGGTGTTGGTTAATTCAACACCTTTTCCTCATAACAAGTGTGGGCTTTTTTTAGAGTGTTACGAGTGCCAACTACAGAAGCACAGAAGGGGTGTGGTGAGTTTACATTGGTTATGGTGACCTCTCTATGCCATGTAGGAAGTCAGTGAGCTTAATCACTCTCTCAATAAGCCCAGAAGCCTATAATGCCTCCTATGGCATAAACAAGGGTAGAAGGTATCTGTCCCAGCGGAGATGGATTGCAGTTACACACAGGCACCTTCTCTGGGGAGTGTGGAGGATGACTCTCAGAAGAGTTACAGCTTGTATAAGCATAATGTGAATGCATGGTGTGACACAGAACCCCTTCTTCTCTATTTACACATTTGTTTTATGGTAACGGGATATATTTCCTCCTTCTTTCGTAGGTTCAGAGCTTGGGAGTGTTTTTTCTTGTATGTGCAGTATTTTTAAAACATTTATCTAACATCTCTTTGTAGATAGGAACATGAGTTTTCTTGCATGGTAAAAACTTTATCAAGGACACGTCCAGCAACATAGTGGTATGCTTTCACTGCCAGTATAAGGGCTAACTATGTTTCATGATCTAAGAGGGAAAATATCCACTATATTACATTACATGTTCTTAATTTGTGTCAGCTGAAATGACAAACCAAAGTGTCTGCAGCTCATCTTTGTGTAAGTTTTGCATTACTCCTGGATGCTCTGCATGCTTTGGCAGGTCTGTCAACATGCTCCAATTCTGTCAGAAAAAATGATTCTCTTTGGATTTCAGATTAGAGACAGATTGGGTGGAATGGATCTAGAATAGGATACTTACTAAAATGATTACTCCTATCATTTAAATGGTGATAAAGTTGCTAGAGAAGCTTGAAAATGAATGAAAATTATAATGAGAGTGGAAAAGAATTAATTTTCTCACAACATTAAAAAAAAAGAAAAAAAGAAATGTAATTGCTACAGAAATCCCTCCAAGGGCCTTCAACTTACCCTATAAAAGGCAGGATGAGTATTAAAACCTTTTCAAAATTAGGTTTAAATCAACATAATTGCAGAAGCTTCAATGGTTAGATTTTTATCCAGATGCTCTAAGTTGAACTAACACAAATACCAAAAAACATTTGGAGAAAAACTGATATTTCAGGTGATGAAATTGCTTCTGTATTTTTTCAGAGAATGATATAGGTTATTCTAGTCTACTAAGATAATGTTTCCGTGGGTCATTTACCTTCATAGACCACAATGAGTTTTAAACAGAAACTGAGCTGAAACAAAGCAGAAAAGGGGTATTTTTCACTTGCAACTACATTTAAAAATGTTTCAACTACATTTCACTTGATTCAACTGCTGCTCAGGATAAAGTACCATTCCTCTACTGTACGAATCAAAAAGTCTCAATGCCTGTTATTTTCACAAACACAAATTTGGCACGTTCACTCTCTCTTCCAAGGTTTTTTCATAAGGCTCCAAATCTAATCTGCTCTGAGTCTTTTAAGGTTTTCAGTGGAAGGTCATGATATCAAGTCTTGAAAACATGAGAGCCAAAGCTTTGCTTATGGTTCTTAACAGTACTCTGAGGTCACTTCTTGTACACGAGATATTTCTTTAATTATTTACACTGCTTTCGAGTCTGATTTTAGCAGCATGGTGCAGGGGTACAGTAATTTCACTAGATGCTAATTCCAGTACTTTGTTAACTCAAAACATGATTAGCTTTAGACATGTTATTAGTTAAATTGGTTATTATGGCATAATTGTGCCACAATCATTATACTTTATATACAAAACATATACAATAGCAGTTTTAAATTTTTTACAGTTCATACAATCTGTAGTCATCTTTCATTTTCAAGATGTGAGTGAGCAGTGAAGTTGTGGAGCCCCTCATTAATGGTAGCTCAAACTGCAATAAAACTCAAATTTGTGGAAAAAAAGCAGGTACAAGAACAAGTAGATGAAAAGTAGACTTACAAAGCAGTAGGCATGAAAATAGTAACATCACTTTTTAAAATAATTCATCTTTTGCTTGTTTAGGCTCATGTCCCAGTCCAATAAGGTCTGATTTTAGTCTGAGTGAGAAAAACTTACTCATTCTTTCTCACATTCCCTTCCTGGGAATGTCTCATGCCTCACCTCAGTCTCGTGTCCTCCAGGAGATCAGGTGTCTGTGTATGGGCCTGGGATTTTTGGAATCACTACAAAATTCATTTTAAAACAGGAACTGGGTTAGAAACATAATGTAAATAAAGAGAGAGAGCAACTTAAGAAAAAGAGGTGGTTTTTTAAAAGTTGTGAAGTTCTTTCACTTAGAAAAATACAAGTTGGCTAGTAAAGTCAAGAATAAAAGGCAATAGAGTTGGGAGTGTGTGCTATTTTAAATGAAGCTTAAAGAACTCCACAGTTTAAATGTTGCTTGTCCTTTTCCTCCATTTTTCAAATATCAAGAGTATTATTATAAAATTCAGCATAGCGACTTGATGATACTTGGTGTTTTGAAACTTAACTTATTGCCTCATTTTGCAAAGGACCTTGTACTTCTTTTTAGATATAAGTTAAGGCTATGGCTCTCATATTCTGGAGCAAGGCAAAAGGAGCAATATTCATTGTCCTGACATTAAATACCCTTCTAGCTCTCTCCTGGATGAGAGGTGCGTGTGCTGTGTCCACGTGTGGGGTGCGAGTGCAGCCACCACGCCAGACCCTGGGTGTGCCTGCAGAGCTGTAGAGCTGGCAAGTGCAGGTGTGTGTGTGTGTGTGAGCAGTGGCCAGTGAAGGTAAACCCAGGGAAGCCACCGAGAAGGTGAAATGATCTATGACCAAGAGCTCAAAGGGTCTCTGAGGGCAGCTCTGGGTGTGAGAGCTGCAGGAGAGCAACTTAAGCAAGCACTGATTCTTGCCTGGACCTGCAGATCATACCTTATCTAAGGTGATGCCAAGGCGGTTCTCTTCTCCTGTATTTTGTTGATTAGCATTATAAAAGGTCATAAAATGTTAGAAGACAAGATACTACAGTGAACAAAGGGTTACTCAAAAGTTGAAATAATCCAAATCAATGAAACCTAAATAATGGCGAGCATTGAAGCACATTGTTATTGTGCTTATTGTGAGAAGCATTGCAGATAAACCCAGTTTCCATAAGAATAAAATTGCAGGAACTTGATTTTGTTTTTTTAATAACTTCTTTCCAACTTTAGACATATCTAGGAAAGAGATGGCAGAATTCTGGGGTTTTGCTGCTACCTGACTTGTCTAACTCTGTTCTGTCACTTTGAATCCCACGCTCATCAGGAAATGACAGATTTTTTCACAGGCATACACAGGCCAAGAAAAACAACAACCACTAAAACAGGGGAAGAGGAAGATTTATAAGATCACTCCAAAGTATTATTTAAAAGACTCTTTTCCTCTCAAGAAATAAATTTTTTCAGGGACCATGTGAACCCAGGTACAATGTCAAAAACAGAACAATTTTTCACATGTAGGGGCCTGATATATCTCTGAATAGCATGGTCCTTTAATATATTCTTTGTACAATACTAAAACAAAAAAATGCATCTAGTCCAACCATTCTTTTTATTTTTCCTCCCATTGTAGAATCACTAGTAAGGACAAGTCTGGTTATGTAACACTGGATAAAACACGGTAAATTACTTAGATTTTAAATAAGAAATTAAATAACAAAAAACTCCATTGATTTTGCTAGCAAAAAGGCAAGGACAAAAACTAGTTGATTCAGATATTTTTGAAGGAAAAATACTGTTTTAATGCTACAAATATCCACTGTAGTGTTTAGTTCTACCTGATGTCTGTGATAAAGAGACACAGTATTTATCCACAACTGTTAATCAAAGACGCTGAACCCACTCTTCCCTTTTATCATTTTCCCATAAATATAAGCAATATAACAGTAATAAACAAATTGCAAATTGTGAGGGCAACTCAGACTAAACAAAAGAAGACCTTATAAGGAGTAAAGGCTACCTATTTCAGTACTTAAGACTCTTAAAGAAATTACTAAAGTCTCCTGTACAAAGACAGCATGCCCTGTAGAATCCAGAGGGAAGAATGAACGATCCTTGACAGGTTTTCTTTCCCACTTGCACCTTTGCTCCCATTTACACTGTCTGGGGTTTGGAACTCCTAAACATTTTTTTCAGCATGTATTTTGAACAAACAGTATTAACTAAACCCATTTTTCCTCTCTTTTCCCATAGAAAATAGAAAGTGCTCTTTGATTTCTTCATGTCTAGCAACCTAATGCAGTAGACTTGCCTATGTATCCTGAAGTCTACCAGATTTGGATGGACAAAACACTGAGAATCTGAAACGATAAATGAATGTAGACTTCCATGTGAAACCTTTATATGGTGGTCAATGGATGACTATAACTGAAATAAAAGCATCAGCCACATTTTCAGAATCAGTCTTCATTTATGTGTCTTCCTTTGATCTTGTGCAGACAAAAGAGAGCAGTCCGGCACTTTTCATCCTGGTAAAGTGTGTCTAGCCACTGTCTCTAGAGCTGTAAAATGTCTCAAATTTTAGTTTCTACTAATTTGACATATATCTAGTTCCTAAGCACAATTAGAAGGCATCAGAGAATAACCTTAATTCAAAGTATAACCTCAACTCAGCAAAAGTAAATACAATTTTACAACCTTTAGGCGTTTTCAAATAAAAGGATTTTGACAGCAACAGATATTTTTCAAAAGCTGTGCTCTCATGTTAATTTTCACAAGGTCTATGATACTTTTGGAATCACATACATCATTGATATTATACAGAAACATAGCACAAGCAAAGCTTATTTATTAAATAAATATATACAGAATAAATATGCAGGAATTATCACAGAAACCCTTGATTTTTAAAAATGCATCTGCCAGTGCATCTAGTAAAGATGTACAGAACATTCTGAGAAAGAAATGCAAAAATCCCAAGACGATGGAATTCATCCCTCTGGAAGTACAACGTATGTTATACTACACTTGAGTCAACAAATTGACATTTCTGAAAAGATAGATGAAACTATGATTCCTAACATATATCAACAAGGTTTGATGTAGCTTTAGAGCATGGAAGTAATTTTTCAATCTGATTTTAAATGTTCAACTAAAACCAGTAAATTTAAAACAGTGTGGCAAAGGTGATTTTCAACAGTAGTAAATCTGTACTTGTGTGCAGTTAACATGTACAGCACAGCTGACTCTTTCTTGGCTGCATTAGGTTTACGTGGAAAGGTTTTGGTAGTGCAGGTGCAGAGGAGTAGCTTAGACTGGAGAAGAGGAGGCTCAGGGGAGACTTTATCGCTCTCAACACCTACCTGAAAGGAGGGTGTAGACAGGTAGGGATGGGTCTCTTCACTCAATAACAATCAATAGGACAATAGGAAATGGCCTCAAGTTGCACCAGGGGAACTTTAGATTGAATATTAGGAAAAAATTCTTCACCGAAATGGTTGTCAAGCATTAGAACAGGCTGCCCAGGGGAGTGTTTGGGTCGTCATCCCTGGAGGTTATTAATAGAGGTGTAGATGTGGCACTTGGGGACATGGTTTGGTGGTGGACTTGGCAATGCTGGGTTAAAGGTTGGACTTAATGGCCTTTGGGGTCTTTTTCAATCTAAATGACTCCATAATTGTGTGAGAAGCTGACAGAAGCTTCCCCCATGTCCAACAGAGCCAATGACAGACAGCTCCAAGACGGACCCACCACTGGCCAAGGCTGAGCAAATCACTGACAGGGATAGCATCTCTGGGATAATGTATTTTAGAAGGTGGGAAAAGAAAGCTGCACAACTTCACCCAGAGAAAGGAGTGAGAATACGTGAGAGAAGCAGCCTTGCAGACACCAAGATCAGTGAAGGAGGGGGAGCAGCTGCTCCAGGCAACGGAGTAGAAATTTCCCTGCAGCCCATGGTGAAGCCCAAGGTGACACAGGCTGTCTGCAGCCCATGGAGGCCCACGCTGGAGCAGGTTTGCTGGCAGGGCTTGTGACCCCACAGGGTACCCAAGCTGGGGCATCCAGTTCCTGAAAGACTACAATCCATGGATGGACCCCACACTGGGACAGGGAAAGAGTGTGAAGAGGAAGGAGCAGCAGAGACTGCATATGTTGAACTGACCACAGTCCACATTCCCATCCCTCTGTGCCACTCAGGTGGAGGAGGTAAAGAAATCAGGGGTGAAGTTAGGCCTAAATTTCTTGTTTATGCAGTATTGCAATTTCTATGTAAAAGTCCTGCTTTTACAATAAGTCAATAAGAAATGCTGCTTTGACTAGATAGTCCCATCGATACTAAAGTTTTCCTTCTGGGAAATACAGGTTAAGGCTTAGTGACATGACAACAGTGTGTAGGCATTAACAGCACTATCGACTAAGACAGTTCAATTCACAGCAAACACATTTCCTGGTAGTGTAACTTCACCTAAGCCAGTGAATCTACCCTGACAAGAAAATCACTGCTGCACGCAATAATTAGACACATACCTGACTTGATTTTCAGAAGTCCTGAATCTCTAATATCTTTTACTGTGACTGCTAAATTAAGTATCTGCAACTGGATTTAGGAGCTTCATTAGTTACGAAATTTCTCTGCTACAGACTCTGCTAAGATTTGTGCAAATGGAATTATCTGAATATATTAAGGATAGATGACCAAAGTTGCACCTTGAGATCTCTTTTTAATTAAAGTAGGTATTAGTGAAGTCCAAGAAAACAGTGAGTGTTTAGTATCTTGAAAAATAAGATCACTCTGTTTTTAAATATCTGGCCCTTGTCATTAAAGTTTGAACATTATAGCTTTACATAGCATATATATATCATAAATATATATAAATTTAATATAGTTCCTATATCAGTAAAATAAACGTTATCCTTTCTTTCTGCATCTCTGAGAACTATTAGGAAATCAAGTTGGTAAGTCCTGAAAAGAAGTTGTGAAACTCTTCACAAATTTTTTTCTTAACTTCAGATAATTATTTGTATCATAAAAGTCATTTATCAAAGATTCAATGAGTAATGCTCTAGCAACTTATGCGTAATGAAATAGAATAAACAAAGAGGAAATGGGATTAGTCAAAAAAGCATTTTGAGGGCACTTCAATGAACATACTTGACCAGATAAAATTTACTAATTCTTTTCAATTTCTCACTTTTGAACATCATAATGTGGCCTTTGTTATCAAGGATATACACAAGGCAAAGATACATCAGCAACAGCAACATAATGGCTTATTTATTAATTGACAAGGTGAAGTGTTCATTAAAAGATGGTTATTGCACATGTACCTTAGAGTCATCTGCTTAACAACTACTCACCTCCTACCTCCCTGAGCCCTGCCTAACCTCTCTGTGACAGTGAGAACAGTAACTCTTATATAATGGAACCTTCATGACACATACAAATATTCTGGAATATTTTAGATCTTAATTTTTTGTCAGTAAGAAATGTTTTCTGAACCGAGGTGCAAGAATAGCTTTATAATTCCTGCAGTTACATCAAACATCAAGAACCTCAGAACTTCTTGCCTGAAATATAATTTCTGTTAAAAGAGTACTGGTGCATGTGTAAAAACTCATATATTTTTCTTAAATCCAGGATCCACTGTTTTTGAGATCATTAGTATGTGTGTTGATTCAACCAGAGTCCTAGTAAGTCTTTCAGATGTCGCTGCTAACATTTCCGAGTGCAAACATCTTGGAAGTTTGATGTCTTGACCATTTCAAAAGGATGGACATCAAGAAATCCATAGTTTGGAATGACCCAGGTGATGGGGTTACTCAGAGCTACAGGACACAGGCCTCAGTTCTACTCAGAGTGCTAAATGTATCAATTTCAGGGGGAGACTAAGGCCCTTGCCCAAGTAGTCTCCTTCTACAGGAGGCTGCTTGTGTCTCTCTCCTGTGGAACTGGTCTCTGCTGGCCTTTTGTCCCATGGCATTGTAGTAACAATGCAAAGGCTGCCCTGCAGCCCACCAGAATTGTTATTTTCTAATGTGAAACTGAGGACGCAACTGAGATACAAACTCTTTTGAGTAAGGGCTGATGTGTTGCATATGGCAGATAAAGCTGAGGTGTTACATGTGACAGCAAAAGTTGACACAGCTCATCCTTATTGCAGGCTGGGTTGTGTCCCAGAACCACCTCTGGGTTTTATTCTGCATGTAAGAAATTGATACACTCCAAAATACATTGTGAGGCTGAATCAAAATATGTGAATAAGCAGAGAAGCAGAACCCCAGAGGGAACTGTGAACCTAAATTATTTGGCAGCATAAGCTTGTGACTCAAGACAGTAAGCTTCACTGTTCTGAAGGGGAAAGGCCTTGGGAATCTGTGGAGTGTCCCAGCTTCCCACAGTGTCTCTGGGAACCTAGAACATATCCTCAGCTTGAATGGCCATTACCGGGCGTCTATCTACCCATGTAGAGACTTGCCAATGCAGAACGTGGGAATCTTGGCTAGAAGCAGGCCTCACACACTTTTAGGATTGTCAGAATCAAAATTTGATATGAACATTTTCCTTTAGAAATGCAGAACCTCAATCCTTAAAAGTCAGCTGGGAAACTATACTGTGTAGGAAATCCAAGGAAATCTCATAATTTAATGAGTTCAAAGTTCAAATAGGTGTGGACTGAATATAATTTGAGCATAAATAAATCTTTCATCTACCAGACACAAATAAAGGAGCAAAGGAAAATTTAAAGCCAGAAAGTAGTCATCAGTGGAGTATTATTTATTTTTGAAGCAGCCCCAAATTTGCCAGCTGATATTTACACTGCGTACAATTTTCACTAACTTCCTTGTTTTGTCTTAAAGGAGCATATCTGGGCCCCTTTGAACAGATCGATTATTGGATTTTTGAAGGTGTGTCCAAATTCCAAAAAATTAATAGCTCCCTTAAATGCTAGAGGTGGGACTAAAATTCTTGCTAGAACTACAGATGCCAGTATATTTTCACTTTGAAGTTCTGAACATCTAAAATAAGATCAAAGTGAATCGTTATTAGTGGAAGTGTGCAGGAATTTTCCTTTCTCAATTTACCTGCTTATTAATTTTGCAGCTACCACCTATTTCTTATTCCCTAAAAGCTATGTAAAACATAAAAGATTAGAGTCTAGTATAGATTCCAGAGACAGATGGTAGCAAATATATGCAGTGTATTAATATTTCTGCATAGAAATATCTTCTTTTTGTTGCTTACAGCACAATATTAATTTTAATAGCAAAATAAGAACTGACTGTACAGAAGTCTTCATATTAATGATCCACATAGCTTTCCAAATACAGTCCTCTTGTCCTTCAGTTTTATTCTTATGCCATAAATTCTCTAGAGTTACAAAAAGAGCAGAGGAATTCCTGCAGCAAGATGCAGGAAAGCTGCCCTGAGAGAGGTGGCACGTTCCCCAAATATCTAACAAACTCTAACCTGAACAACTAGTGCCTCATTCCATGTGAAAAAAAAATTGTATCTCAGTTGAATACTTAGGCATCTGTGCTGTAGTTGGAGGTCATGCATGATTCATAACACCATGACCGTCTCTATTCTGCCATTCTCTTTCACATTTTGGAATTTCCAAAAGACATGGCAAGCATTCCCACTCCCTGCTTCTGAAGATGGCATGTGCCATGAATTCCATGAAACAGCAAATGCAGCCAGTTCAGACATAAGGTATTTCCCTTATCCAAAACTGCTGGAAGCTTCCTATCCTACTAAAGGCCCAACCAAGACTATGATGCCTGGAAGAAAATCATTTCAGAGCCAGAATTGCAGGAGACAAGTCAGCACCACTTCTGACACCCCAATAAGCAAGATAACCATGTTCAGCTAAATAGTGCCTTATGCAGTGTTGGCATAACACTGGAAGGATATATAACTGCACCCAGGGCAGGAACAGGCTTGGGACAGGACAAGAGATGCTACTAGAAAAAAAAGGAATAATGTTGCCAGTCAGTGTCACTGGATTCCTTGAAGCATACTTAGATGACTGCCAAGAGCTGGCCAGCTACACACCTACCCTCTGCAGGTCATTTTCAAATTCAAACAAGACACAGGCAAGGCAGAAGTAGCCTATTTTCTAGGGCAGAGGACCATATTGCCCATCTGGTCACTCAGCTCACTAAAGGACAGGCTTCTTGAGAAATAGTTGGCATCCTAGTTGGAAGAGGTTTATATATAAAAACCAGCAAAGGTAAAACTTGTGTCAGATGTAGGTAATAGCATTCAATTTAATTCTTCTAGTTGGGTAGTATAACAGTCAGAGCCCCACTCTGGCCACCTCTCGTGTACAGATACGTACAGAATTTTGTCTCTCACACTTCATAGCCCCACTTGGCCAACTCATGTTCCTCTTAGCGTATATTTCTGGAATACAGACATGTTTTTATTGCTCTAAATTACTCATATTAACCCTTAGACAAGATGCTGTTCTCTCCAATAACTCAAAGCAGAGGAAGTTCTTCATCTGGCAGGAGGTTTCCCAGCATTCAGCATGCAAATCAATTCTCTAGCCAGTAAGGAATCTACCACGTGAGATTCATCAGTCAGTTCTGACCACAGCCTCTGGGATTTCTTGCCCTGCACTTACAAATGTTTTTTTCTCCATCTCTGGAATACACTGATAAGGAATTACAGTAATGACATGCTTATGGTCCTCCCTTCTTTAGATTATCTCATGAGGAAGCACACACAGGAGAGCTGGAGTGGGTGAAGGGAACTCAGACTGGTGTTGAATACTGATGACCCTCTTCATCTGCAGTGAAGAGATCAGTGGCTGGATTTTTCCTCCTGCTGGGTGTGGTAATGAATGAATGTCATTTGTAGTAAGCAGAGAACACAATTGTTTTTTCCAACATATTTTATTTTACGAAAATGTTCAAAAAAATCTGTATGAGATGACTAGATGACTTTTAAAATTCCCTAAAAAATGTAGCTATTCCATCTGGCCTTCTGAAACAGAAAAAACTGCCTGCTCCTTGGGGAAGCTACATGCAATACCAAGAATTCTAGTTTGGGTTATGAGGAGCAACAATTTTCTCCTCTGTTCTCAGCTCTACTACAAGGTTTCTTCCCTTTTCACAAACATGTAAAATACTTGCTAATACAGGCTTCTAAAATACAGTAGGAAAACACTATCCGTTTTCCTTTTTTTCTCCCCCAAGCTGGGCCGTGTTGTTTGCTAGCAGTATAATGAAGTCACTGTAGGCTTAGTATGCAATTGCTAACATTTTGTAAGCTCTAACCATTTTCTAAAGTTCTATCTAATACACCAGCTCATGGTTTCTCAGAACAAATATCTGTGTCTTCTGGTTTTTCGGTATCTGCCTTACATGACCAAAACAGTGCAGCTGAGATCAAGACAAGAAGACAATGCAATGAATGAGAACACAAAAGCAATGTGCATTGCATCAGGAGTTCAAGAAAGATGAGGCAGGTACACTTCACTACCTGTTAAATTAAATTTCATTTTGTATTGACCTGCAATTGCAAGAAAATAAAATATCTCCTTTTCTTCTCTTCTGTGTTAAGAAACAGCTTCCTGTACTCATTATCTGTATGAGCATAAGATCAAAATGTGTGTATGTTCCTTATATAATTAACTGAATCTCAAGTATAGCACTTGTGAGATAAGGAAAGAAAAATAATATTGATACATAACCTGTTAAAATTTTTGATTGAGAGAAACTCTTTAAATTATACCAAAGAGTTGTCTCATACTTTCTGAAATGGGGACTAATGTGTTCACCAGTGTGGCACAGAACCAAAATCAATGACAATAGATTAACTTTAATATGCTGGATGTAATGGTTACATTTTGGAAGGAACATTATCTCAGATTGGCTTTAGCCATGCTCCTAGGACAAATAAGGCCAGTACTTAGAAGTTAAATGCATTCCAATCCATTTAAATGAAATGTATTTAGTCGATACTACCAAATGAGCATTTTTCTTTGGCAGACAGAACCCTGGGACATCTCTCTGATGACTTTGGGCATGAATGTGTCAGCCATAAATAGAGTTCTTACTAATCCAACCAATGTTAAAGGCAGGTAAAATAACTTCAGTAGAAGATGCAGTTGTTTAGTGCTTGGCTGTATACTAAAAATATTGTACCTACTAAAACCAGATAGAAAGCATTTCTAGATTCACTTGCATAACATACTAATCTTTTCTGAGTTCCCCACTATTCCCTAAGGCAAATTGGATATGCTACAATTCTGAGATGTGCTGCCTCATAACATGTTAAGCAATATCTGCCTGTTTTTCTGTGCACTCACTTGTCCCAGACATTTTTACAAATTCTGAAATGGTTTTGAGATGTTCTATCTTCTGCAGGTGATGTTAATTGCTTTAGAAATAGATTACCCACTAGACAAAGAAGTGTGAGATAGCTGACCATCCAAATCTCTGCTTCATTCATTGTTTAAGAGGCAACTTCAAAATTTAAAGACATCTAAAGAGTCTATCAGAGATAGCTGGGAGATAGAGAGGGCAGTCAGAGAAATCCTCAGGGGATTGATTCTATTTAGTTGAGCAGCTCAGATTACTGTCAAACACTACTGGAGCAGGAAATTTTGACTTCATGAAGTGACAATCAGAGCAGGGCCGACATGAATTCACAGGTATGTGCCAGCCTTGAATTCAACAAAGATCTTCATCTCGGTAAAGGATTTATTATATATTTTTCAGCAGGTTCCACAGGTTGATTATGACCTGTGTTTTGATATATTTCCTGTCATCAATTTACATCCCTCTGAAAAAAAAAAAGATGTGAATATCCAAAAATATTTATCTTCTTTAATTTTGAAGTAGACATAAGTGTTTCCTGCTTTAAAGGGGTCACCAACTACATGCAGGTTAAGAAGAACAGAATTCTGAAGTATGAAAAAACAAAGTAGAGGCTATTTTTTAAAAGAAATACTGACAATTGTTGCTGTTAACATCTCTCTCTCCCATATGTCCCTTATTTGTGAAAGACTCCTATAATTATCTGTGATTCTTTGGACAGAAAATTTTGCAAAAGTGAATGGCAGTTTATATGTGATGTAAACAATCTGTTTAATGAATGATAATGTAGAGAAAAGTACTCATGTTATGGTGAATATAAATTTTTTCATTGAAAGATAGCATAGTTAACACTAAAAAGGAGTAGTATCTTAAAATGCGACACAGAATTTAAGCTATGGAATTAATTCACTGTCAGAAAAAAAATAGAAATAATTTAGACAAAACTTAACAGGATTTCAAAGATTATTCATTTATACAACTGATTTCGACTTAATGGCTGGCAGACATCTGTCTGTATTTCATGTTCATTGGCACGCTTTCCCCTCTCTTTTTCCCAGAAGCACCAAATACGAGATGGATGTGTCTTGCCTGTGGGACTCTTTTAGAAAGATCGGAATGAGTAACAGAATTAGATAGTTAGTGCAGGAGCTGCAGGGCAGGTAAGGTGCTTGCCAGAGGGGTGAATACAAGAGATACTGCTGAAAGAATAAATACCATGCCAGCAAAAGGTGATTGGTGGAGTTTTTTAAGTACTGCGCCTGAAACTAATATTTTCCAATGTTTTCATTAACAAGATTGTCATTAAAAAAAAGGTGCATGCCAATAAAGCATACTGAATATGCTAGGCTGGGATGCATAAAAGAGGAGTGCCTAAGAGAGTCCTCATAAAAAAGCACTGCAATAACTGAATGACCACAAGGACTGAATTAATGAAAATAAGAATAAAATCAGTATTGCTATATGCAAGGCAATGCACTTGAAAGATACTGTAGATCTCAGTGTAAATTGGGAGTCCCTGTTTGTAAATAACTGATAAAACATGGGACCTGTAATCTCAACTAATTAGCTACAGGTTTACTACAAGCTATCAAGATTAAGCACCAAGGAAGGCAAATGCTTTTCTATTATGTGTGAGGAAAGTATTTCAAGGAAAGAGAGGGAACTATTAGTATCATTTTAATAGACAGTGGTCAACTCCATCAGGAAGACAATAAAAACTCCTGACTATCTGTGCTAAAAAATATGAGCGCAAAACATGTACAGAGAACTACAAAACTTGTCTAAGTTGTGGATATGGGCACCCCACAGCGTTTTCTCCCTATGTCTTGCTAAAAAAGTAACCAGCTGGAGGCTATTGATGCTCCTTTTCACATGTGTGCCTTGATTTTTTTCCTGTAGTGTCCTGGTTTCAGCTGGGGTATCATTAATTTTCTTACTGATAGCTGGTGTAGTGCGGTGTTTCAGACTGAGGATGGGAATAATGGCAATAACACAATGATGTTCCAGTTGTTGCTGAGTAGTGCTTACCCTAAGTCAAGAGGTTTTCAGTTTCAGGAAACGGGGGAAAACAGGGGTGTATATCCAGATTTCACCTCAACCCAGGACAAAATCCCACTGAGTAACACAAGTGAACTTGGAAGAAGACTCCTTTAAAGGAGACTAGAAGAGCTTGTTTTTATCTAACGTTGCAAAATTAAGACTTAGCTGGAATAATATCCTTCTATAAATAGAGGAGAGCATTAGTACCAGAAAGAGAGAAGATCAAAATGACAAAACTATCATAAAAGCAAACAGATAAAAACAGTCTATATGTAAGTGTAGTTGGATGAAAAAGAAGGTCTATAGCAAGTATCAGAGCAGTGAAATTCTGAACTGCATTTCCAAAAGAAGATCTGTCTCATTCCAAGATTTATTCCTTTTACAAATAGAATTTCAAGTGCTTGGGAGGAGGATTATCAGATTTTGTGTTTTTGTGATGCAAGGCCAGGACTCATGAAGGCTGACCAAATCTACCTCTGCAAGATTTCACTAGAAACATTGTTGTCAAATGGCTGTTTCTAATTCACATTTGTTTTTACAGACCATTATTTAACTACTTTTATGATCTGTACAATATTGTTTTAGCAGGGCAACAGGTGAGCCTACGTTATGTGTCTTGCAGAAATTTAAGCACAGTGCCCTAACAATTTTCATTCCAATACAGAGGTAATACACTTCTTACATTACATTGGACATAATACTGTAGTAGACAACAGTGACTATTTGAGACCATATTAAGTATCATAAGGCACATCTCATGTCATTCTTATGAAGTATAGAGCTAACTTTTCTAACTGCAGAGAGAAGCCAGAGTTTGTTTTGTGTTGTTGAAGATAGACATTGGGCAGTTGACTGCCTTGCTAGGGAAAAGTTTTCAATGCTTGGGCTTTTTAAGACCTCCCTTTATCTGCTCTCACTGCTTGCAAATTCAAGTCCACTGATAACGAAACTGTCACCAGGAAAATCCTCCAGGGTCTAACAGCACTCAAGGACTATAGACTACTGAGCAGCTCAGTCGCTGCATCTCATTTATTCTCTGTCATAACCTATAAATTATTTTTCTTTCATCTTGTTTTCAGTCTTACAGAAAGAATTTGAATAGACAGCCTATGCCTGTCCCAGAGAAGCTGATGGATCCCCTGACATGCTAATGTTGTGCACCTCCTATTTATGGCCTCTGGCTTGGTGTTAGGCAACTGACTTGGGACTGTAGCTCCCACTCGAGAAACAAGACAGTTAGAAGTAACACTCGGTGTGGTATTGCAGTAATCCTGTGTCTCCAGGACAACATGATAACACCAAGGTCTGCAGCCATTGACTCGAGCACAAACAGTAGTCTCAAGGCACGTCCTGCCTATGCAGTTTTTCAGCAGAAGAACAGTGGAATGGAAGGCAATTGCTATAAACAGTGGTATGATTTCCCAACAGGATTAGAAGCGAATTCTTCCCTTTTTTCAGAGCCACACAGCTCAGCACTGCCAGGTACAACATCACCACAGACACAGTGACTTGTCATTGTTTGTATTTACAGCAGTGATTACACCAGTGATGGACACAGAGCCCTCTCCCAGTAGTAAGCTTTTGACTAATTAATATTGCCAAATGGGTACCAAAAACACCAAATCTCTTTTTTTTTCCCCTTAAAACTTGATGTAAAGCCATGGAACATGCAGCCAGCTTCTGAGAAATGCAGAACTTTTTGGCAAGGTATTGCTCTCAGTTGGAGGCAGTCAGAAGGCTGATATACAAATGTCCAGACCAATTTTCAGACAGCTTCTGTTCATCATAGAGTTTGCCTTCTGTTCACTCCTCAGTTACCCTTCATTCTGTCTTGGTTTCTTTAAAAAGCATTCTCCATGTCCTTGATACTTTGTATTGCATCTGGTTGTCAAGGTGTTGGTAGTGGGGGCTCCAGGAGTGGCAGGGAGGAGAAGGAGGAGTGGAACAGAAATCCACATGTTGGCCCGTGGAGGATCTCAAGCCAGGGGAAAAGAGTGAAGAGGAAAAAGAAGGTGGACCTACTGCTGTGTACTGACTATGCATAGCATTCCCCTTTGCATCCTTCACATCCCCTGTACCTCTGGGTGGGGCAGATGAGTCTAAAGGAATGGAGGAGTCTAAAGGAGTGAAGTTCATCTTGGGAAAGAGAGGAGGAGAGAGGTTGTTTCAATGTCTGGGGTTTGGATTCTTAGTGCCCAAATCTATAAAATAGATTGTCAATAGATTAATTCTTGGCAAGTCAAGTCTGTTTTGCATGTGTTAGTAACTGGAAAGCCATGTCCCTGTGTTTATCGTCACCCATGAGTTTTCTTATTCCTGGGGTTTTTTTTCTTATTTTCTCTCTCTGTCCCTCTGGGGGCATAGTGTTGGAGTAAGCAAGAAGCTGGGTGAGAGTTTGGTTGTTAGCTAAGACTAGGCCACCACATATTTACATCTGCAAGATGTATATAAAGATAAAAAACATAATTGATCCCAACACTGTAGAAGAAAATAAAATCCTAGGAGAGAACGAAATTATCTCAACTCAGTTTTTGTGATGTTTCAGCTGATTTCTGCTCAATGATCCTTCTTTTCTCTATCAGTAAGCCGACTGAGATAAGAAGCATTGGTATTTCACTCTTTAAAGAGTCATTCTCTTTAGGTACCTTTTTTTCTCTACCATATCAATGCCACAGATTCATTGGGTGTTTTTTAAACAAAGTTGAAAGTTTCTATTTCACATTTGTAACTCTTTTACTGCAGCACAACTACACACAAAATATCCCTTTCCACAATCCAGGGGGACCCCATCTGGAGTGCTGCATCCAGCTCTGGGGTCCCCAGCACAGGAAGGACATGGACCTGTTGGAGCGAGTCCAGAGGAGGGACACCAACACGATCAGAGGGATGGAGCACCTCTCCTAGGAGGAAAGATGGAGAGAATTAGAATTGTTCAGCCTGGAAAAGAGANGGAATTGTTCAGCCTGGAAAAGAGAAGACCTCTAATTGTGGCATTCCAGTACTGGAGGGAACTTACAGGAAAGATGGGGTAAGACTATTTACAAGAGCATGTAGCGATAGGACAAGGGGGAACGGATTGAAACCGAAAGAGAGTAAGTTTAGGTTAGATATTAGGGAAAAACTCTTTGCTCTCAGGGTGCTGAGGCACTGGAACATGTTTCCCAGGGAAGTTTTGAATGCTCTATCACTGGAAGTGTTCAAGGCCAGATTGGATGAGGCTCTGAGCAGATGGGGCTTTGGTGTAGTGGGAGCAGTCCCCATCTGAAGAAGGGGGGTTGAAACTAGATAATCTTCAAGGTTCCCTTCCAAACCAAACCATTCTATGATTCTATGATTCTTTTTAGATTCAAGGAATACAATTTGAATGCATCTCCCTGTTATATTCCAAAATATTTTTTTAGGAAAACATCTACACATGCCTGCAGAATTATATATTCACATCAAAACTGTCAACTTTTAAAATTTCTGAACACTTTAAAATAGTGCAAAGCAATCCACTAGATCACTATATTGGCATGACGTTCAAAGCCTGATATGTGCCCAGAGGGTGTTGTGATTTGAAGTGAAGCACAATTCAGGATCATGTTGGACTGTTCTCTGAAGCAGGCCAAAGCTCACTTATAGTCAGCTATTGTGTGATACCTAGATTGTTACAGATTGTGAATTTGTGCATCAAGCACACTGTCAGACCTCAGAGAAATCTTCAGAAGTCTAAGTGGATTCAAGAGATTATCATGAAGAAAATATTTTTAGCATGCACTCTGAGATGTGTTGCTGCATCTTCCATGCTCAAATAGTTGCTCAGAGGATGAAGTCTTTGAATAGCTTTGATATTAGTGAGGTCCTTTGGATGTTTTTCCTGCTTTTGAGGAACAGGTGAGGAAAAAACCTATGTTTAATGACATGTTTTTCTAATGGAACTCTCACCAAATCTGATTCTTTGTTCTTTCCACTTACTTGCATCCAGAAATGTATTATTTATCAAGTAATAATACAAACACACAATCAATTTCATTAATGTGTATATTGGAAACAGGAGTTTGGAGATGTAAAAAACAGCTGTTGCTTTCTCACTTTGTTCAGTACTGCCTAGGGTTAAGTGATATGGGCAACAGGTGCTTTAATTCACTTAAAAATTGCAGGCAGGTTCAAAGGTAAAGTTTCCTATATCAGAAAAGGTGATAAATTCTGTCCTGCAAGCTGGCTTGGACATGCTTCTCAGAGGATATGGGCAAGGTCACACAAATATTGCATTTCCTCTCATGTATTTTGTTACTTTCTTGCCTGTGGCAAAAGCAATGTGTTGAAATTGATATGGTGGAATGCAATACAGATGGGATTTCCCTGCTAGTAAGGGAACTCCAGAGATATCCAGGTAAACACAATTATGTTAGGGATTGACACTGTTTCTTACCTACATGTGAACTGGCCATACTTCTGACATGCTGCTGCCTGCAGCCTTTTCTTCCTCTGAACACCTACTGTACTTGTAGGTGCTGGGCTAGTACAAGAGCAATAAGAGCAAAATAACGTAAACAGGAAGGTCTGTAAACATGCCTCCCTCTACTTACTGTCTCCTTTCACTGTCCTTTCCAGTCCTGCTCAGACAGATTTCACCAGATTTCCAGTTGTAGACAACACTGCTAGCCTTCTGGGTCTGTAAGAAACAGACCTATGTTTCCCAGCAGTTTCTTAGTGTACACTGTGCCTCAGACTCACAACTTCCCCTTCTGCCATAACAATCCAGACAAAGAAACCGCACTTCTCCCTGCTGTCCTCCCAGCGTCCTTTTAAGGGAAGATAATGTAGAGCATCTGTAAACTACTGGTAAAGAGTTACTGCCCAATACATGCTCTATAATTAGCATTCAAGTGGCAAAAATATTGCTTATTAATTATTAGTGCCACTAAACTAGGATTGAACCTGATGTACTTGTTCCTATGTTTATGTAAAAGGGAAAAAAAGGTTCTACACACATTTGCAATGAATTATATGTGATGTTATGGGGACATTGCTGTATTTGTGGGGATAATTTTTGCCTCACACAATTCTAGTACTCTGTTATTGCTCATCTGAGAATATTTTTATCCTTTTTCTTTTTTCCCCATAGCATCTGCTTTAGAGAAGCAATATGTTTCTTTGCATTAAACAACTGCTGTACATAGGGGCTGGCTGACTTCAAAGCTTCAACTCCTTTCTTTTGCTTATGCTCTTTTCATCATAGCTGAAAATATTTGACAAAAGGCATATTGCTTTCTTCAGTAATTATAAACCAGTAAGTGATTCTGAATGCCACAGCTGCAAAGATTTGCATTAGTCTCTTGCAGTTTTCTAACTACAAGCCTTAATATAGTTGTCTATACTAGGAACACAATAGCATTAGCAAAATTAACTTTAAACTGTATCTGAACACATTTAGAAAGAGAGGACTGCACAGTTTGTACAATTCCTATGCAATTGTCAAAACCTTTCAACAGTCCTCCCCCTCCACATTGCTGTTTTGCAGGATATTGTTAATAATACATATACATGTCTGTATGTCTGACACTCAGTGTCTGTCTTCCAGGTTAAAGTTGTACTGTAAGAAGTATAGAAAAATTCATGTAGAAAAGGACCTCTGGAGGTCATCTAGTCTAAATTTACTCTAAACAGGACTAGCTTCATAGCTATGCAAGGTTGCTCAGCGCTGTGTCCTGGGGGGCATCAGGCACAGCATCTCCAGCTGGTCAAGGGAGGAGATTGTCCCACTCTGCTCAGCACTGGGACAACCTCACCTCGAGTCCTGTGTGCAGTTTTGGGTGCCACAATATGAGAAAGACATAAAGCTATTAGAGAGTGTCAAGAAGTGGCCAACAAAGATGGTGAAGGGCCTTGAGGGGAAGTCATATGAGAAGAGGCTGAGGTCACTTGGTCAGTTCAATCTGGAGAAGAGGAGACTGAGGGGCGACCTCATTGCAGTTACAACTTCCTTGTGAGGGGAAGAGGAGGGACAGACACTGATCTCTGTGGTGACCAGTGACAGGACCTGAGGACACAACAACCCTAACGTTGTGTCAGGGGAGGTTTAGGTTGGATATCAGGAAGAAGTTTTTCACCCAGAGACTGCACACTGGAACAGGTTCCTCCAGGAAGTGGCCACAGCATGAAGCCTGACAGAGCTCAAGGGGCATTTGGACAAGACTTTCAGACACACAGTGTGATTCTTGAGGCTGTCCTGTGCAGGGCCAGGAGTTGAACTTTGATAATCCTTTTGGGTCCCTTCCAGCTGAGGATATTCTATGATTCTGTGATTCCCAGTAAGGAAATAAAGATGATTTCCTCTTGAGGGAAGATAATTTCATGACTTTCTAGGTAATGCGATGTCATTCAACTGTCTGAAATTAATAACACTAGTAATAATATTTATGTGTCATCTAAACTCCAGACCTCTCTCTAAACTTAAGACAATTAGGTCTACAACATTTTAAACATCTCTGGGAAGAGCTGAGGAATCTGATTTGGGAAGACCCCATTTAGGGAGAGCCATGAGAAAAGTGGCTGACATGCCATATAGCACCACACTTAATACTTCAGGAGAAACAAAGAGAGAGACAGAAGGGGGAATGAAGAATACAAAAGCCAGGAAAAGAAGAGTTGTATTTGGCTGTTCACTTACTGGAGGAACAGCTCTTTATTTTTATCATCCTGCAGCTTCTACTAGTAAAAGTCTTTTTATGGAATATATTTTCTCAAGGTCTGCTTTATAGATGTGTTGTGTAATGCAAAGCACAAACCTTTAAAATAGTTATATTGACAACCAGCCATGAACTTGGCTGTGTTCTGCCTCAGTTGTACCTTGTATGCTCAGCAGCAAATAAAAAACTAAAATTGTCCCAAACAGCCAAAAACTGACGCCTCTACAGAAGCAACAGATCCTGTATGTAAGGAGGCTATTGGCTCTGCGTCATCTCCTTTTGACCTCATTTTGCTCAATGAACTCCTCAGAGAAGGCGGGGTGGGAATAAATGATGACTGACGTGCACTGTGTTTCAGTGGTCCTGTCAGCCAAAACAGTCCCTGTGAACCAGTATGGCCAAAGGAAAATAGAAGAGCTTAAAGATTCATTCAACATTTTTATTGTGTCAGACCAGAGTGTGACTCTCCCAACTAGAAAGTACAAAACAGTGGCTGAACAAAATCAAGCTGCATGTGTCTCATGACTGACCCTTTGACCTGATTCTGCAGACCCCTTCTCTGAAATTATTATATTACAGAAGGAAGGTTTTCATAGTTTGTTAAAATAAGAAAATTCAAACAGCAGAACTTGATATTACTTACTTGACCTGTGAGTTTTACAATTCTGTACATACAAACACATGCATACATTTTTGGTTGTGCACCATCCAACTAAATTGATTTTAAGCATTTGCCTAAAGATTCATTTTATTATTCTGAGTTGGCCTGATTTCAACATGAATTGAATTTTTTTTCAAAGAAAAAAATCTCTACCTTAATCGTATGTCTAGGTAATACATCTTTTTTTCCTTTTGAAGAATTAGGATTTTAAAAGTGTTCTAATAAGGCATGAATTGAAAATGAAATTTTCATTAAAATTCTGTGAAATTGAGTACTGCAGAGCTTTTTCAGTCAATTCTATTTGATTTGTCTCTCCCAATCTAATTGAAAACTGATGGCAATAGTTAAAATGCATCTTGTAAAATGTCATGGAAAATTTAATCTCGACAGGCCTGATAAATAGTGTTTCACAGTCTTTTTACTAACTTGCAAAACAGAAGAATAATATTGTGATTTTTAAATGTACAATATTTTAAATAACATTCAAAAAGAGGAAAGGAAAAGTGGGAATAAGTTAATAACAGATAATAGAACTCAAATAATTGTATACCTTTTCCCCTAAAATTTTAACTAGGCATTTGCTTCAGCACTGAATCAGTATTGCAAAATATGCAAGAACTATCAAATGACTACAAAGTGAAATTATTTGAATTTTCTCCATATGGTACAAAGTAAACAACAATCTTGACACAAATCAGAATGCCTGTTTGACATCAGGATTTCTGCCAAAATGTAGGTGGTTGGTGCAGCATTCATGTCTTCTTCATCTAAAATTATACAACGTGATTGTTCTGTCAAAATAAAAAGGAAAATTTCATGTAGTTTTCTGACCTGATGCACTAACAGAAACTGCATGTTCACAATCTAAATGTTGGCAAGGTCTGAGAAAGGAAACTCATCTCTCACAAGAATGGAGATCAGAGTAATAAATGTTTGAGACAGAGACACCATATGAAGATCAATCGTCTGAAGATAAAGGATATGCATCAGTAGCAATTCTTAACTAAAGGAGGTGCAAACATCCATAAATGGAATAATTTGTTCTTAATTCCAAGAAAAGAGAACACAATGATCTTCATGAACAAATATGGGTTTACATGGCCTATAGGTAGCAGATCACAAAACCCCACAGTCTTCAATGATTTAGCAATCCTTTTTGTACTCAGATTAAGAACAGTAGAAAATATTAACTTCAACAGCATGTATTTTCACATAGCCTTTTTCATTACTAGCTTGATTTTTATAGATATAAAACAATGTCAGTTTTATTGACTTCGTTTTCCCTGTTACCTAAGGTACCTGCAGCTGCCAATTCTCAGGCTCTCTTAACACCTCTCAACAGATCATATGCAGCCCAGGTAGAACATAATACTTAGCACATGGTGGATGTCATAAAGAGTGCCCGGAATTCACAGTCTAATGACCTGCAGGCTTCCAGACTCAGAAGACATCTTGTATCCAGTTATGTCTGGTAACATTTTGTGTCAATTTACAGTTCACTCTTTGTGTCAGGATCATTAGGTACTTTTAGAACTACCTATCTGAAAAAAAATCACAGAGGTAGATAAAACTCTGTGGTAATTCTGTTTGTAATTAAGATGATGTTGTTTATCTGTAACTCAACAGATCCCAGCTGAGACTAGATTTTTTTTAAGATGGTAAAGTAGTCATACAACATGCAAACCCTCCCTGCTCAACTCATGGCACATCCAGGCCAGCACACATCTGGTAGCCTTCCATTGGGATCTCATACATACTCTGGAGAAGTGTTTCTCATTCCAGGCACCACTCTTTCTGTCAGAAAGGGAAAATTCAGCTATTTGAGAGCTCCAGATACAAAGGATTTTCTGACAGGAGAAAAACCTGTCTTGATCCTCCAGAAAATGGAAGTTTTGTTCAAGAGTTGTATTTGAATCTCTACAAATAAAGAGGAGAGAAGCCATCTATTGTGTGTGTATGATATCCTCTCTTCTGTGTGTTTGTTGCTGACAAATGTCATACCTATGAAATCAGTGCAGAAGAACCCTCAAAAGTGGAAGATACATTATAGAAAAAAAAATTACAGTATCAAATTTTTCCAGAGAATTGGACAAGTGTTCTATTTATAAGCTGGGATGGAAGGAACTGACTGAAGACTTTGCCTTTTGTCCAGAAAAAAATGAACATGAGGAGCATGTGCAAGGGCAAATGATGGCATATCAGGACCATCAGCAAGAAAAAGAGCTGGCTGCTTGGCTAAAAAATCTGGAAAAGCTGAGACTGTTCAAAAAGTGCTCATCTGTCACTGGGACCTATGCTGCTGAGGAAAATTCTTTCCAAGCAAAGCTGAACACGTTTTTTTTTATATTCTAGGGATGGTGACTACACAGGTTTTGCAGTCATCATCCTTAGAATGTTTCAAGTGTCACCTGAGCAATGCTTTAGGCAACCTCATATAGATTTTAATTTAGTTCTGCTCAAAGGTAGAGTGGGACTAAAGACCTTCAGAGACCCTTTCAAATGAAATTTTTCTATGGCTCTGCAGCTCTATTTTTGAATAACGAGAGAAAGAAAAAAAGAAATGAGAAAACCGTGAACTTCTAAACAAAAAATTCCCTGTGAAGAGTTTGAGTTTTGTCTGTCAAAAGTTCTCCATTTTCCCAAACAGGTTGTCTGATGACAAATATTTAATTAACATGTTTCAATCCTTTTCTATCTTCATAAAGAAAATGAAAAAGGATCCTGGCATATGCAGCTGTCTTGTTGATACCCTTAGCATCAGTACAGACAGAAAAAGGATGTTCTTGACCTTATACAGAAATGATTAGTTAAAGGAGAGAAAATATTATTGTAGCATAAAAAATTTAAGCTCTGAATCACTTTAGGTAGGAATATAAATATTAGTGGTTACTGCAGATTTCACAGATGATTTTCTAATGTCCTGTCAAATCACAATTTATTTCATGTTTTTAAAGGAGGAGGTACTGTAATACAGCTTTTCATCTTCGTTCCTTGTTCCTAGCTTCATTGCCTCCTAATAATTCTGTGGCAGAGACAGTAATGCTCTCAGAAGATGAAGCAAAAAGCACGTTTGGCTGTACTTTACAGGGGAAAATCCTTGCAAAGGTGTGCATTTTCTTTACATTGCTTCAGTTTTAATGAACTAGTGCTGCGATTTGCTCTCTGACAGTCCCCAGGAGCGTCCCATTTGAGGCTCCTTTGTGCTGAATTCCATAATTGTGGGGACTTTTTAAAGTTGTCCTGACTTCAAAGGAAAGCTTAATGGAAACTATCACCAATGGCAGTGAGAAATTGCACACTTTCCTCCAAGCATAGAGGTATAATTATGTCACTGTCACCCCTCCACTATTCACACACCTTTTGACATGCCACAGGGCACAAATCACAGAACCACAGAACAGGTCACGTTGGAAGGGACCACAGAGGGTCGTCTGGTCCAACCTCCCTGCTCAAGCAGAGTGATCCTAGAGCACATAGCACAGGATTGTGTCCAGATGGTTCTTGAATATGTCCAGTTAGGGAGACTACAATGAGCATGTATACAAGCCTCTTCCTATCTGTGAGTGTGTACACGCATCAAATCTGTCCTTTCTTTCACAGCTCCATCTCTCCCTGCTGCCTACCACTGCAGCCTTCCCTCCATCCTCTCCATTGATAAAATAGCTAATACTTTCTGAACTCATTTAGCCTGCCTTCCCTTCCTGCCATTCAGGGAGTTCAGCTTCTCAGAGGCAGAATTGTCTCTCATTATTTTCTGGCATGGAAAATAAAAGGAGGTTTTTTTATTTTTTAGTACAAATGAATTCAGATTTAATTTTGTATTGTGAATATAATACTTTTGCACAAATATTCCCTTTATGGTTACAGCTGGCCAGGCACAAAATGCCAGCAGTACATCAAACTTCTGCAGCCCTTATTTACATTTACAGCATTCTCATATTTCACATCCCTTGAATCCTTTGACTTTGTTCAGCTGTAAATGTTCCTATTATTGTACTTTTGATAATGTAGTTGCAGTTTCATGAGTATGCATGCCAGAAGAGAGTAAATTAGCCATGATGGATCATCAATTTGAGGCAGAAGCATGCCCATAAAGGTGTTACCTAAAAGTCAAAATCCCCCGAACTTTTAAGTCAGATTTCATTAGTGAACAAAAATATTAAACACTGCTCTGCTTTGTTGCTTGGCGCAGGACCCTGTTCCTTTTCTGGCACTCTGTGGACTGAGGGAGCCCTTCCTGCTGTGTTTTGCCATCCAGCTGCTCTCCAGCAGCTTTGAGCACATCATGCACAACCAATTTTGCATTTCTAGGAGAACTTCTTTGCAGTCAGGTTAAATCTTGGCCTGAGCCTGACTTATGCTGCAGAGAAGAGACTTTACCCCTCTTCCCCTCTCCATTCTCTCCAGCCTCCCAACACCTCTGTGGTGTTGAAGGTCTTGCCCTTTCCAGTAAGCTGGGAGCCTCCCTGTCCTTTGTGTGCTGGGTAACTCTGAGGGAAGCAGTGTTTCCTCCTCTCTGGAGGCTTCTGCTCAATCTGGAGCAAGACAGAAACTAAAATACAAAGAGACACCCTCTTGCCTTGAAGCAGAGACACACTTTTTATAGTAGGACATACCACACAGTGTGCATAAATTAAATGATGAGCAAACCAGTAGGACTGTTCCAGCATCTTTCACAACAATACAGACCATTGAACAGGCATTAGAAAACTCTGTTATGAAACAAGAATGGATCCAAAACTATGAAAGACATGTTTCTGGACACTAAACTAGTTTGGCACTCAAGTGTCAGATTTCATGATCTGGTTTTAAATATTTCTTCAGTATTTTGTCAAACAGTTTAAAGCATTAGCTTTCCAAATATATTTGCTTTTTTTTTGTTTGTTTTGATCCCCTACATTATGATACAGCATTTAATATTTTTGAATCTCTGACTGTTTAAATTATAAATTTAGTGTTTTTTTCAGTTGCTAGTTATGACATCTTGAATCACAACTGACAGAGTTGAAGCAGATGAATGAAAGACCATGGGAGTACTTCCCTCAATTCTGCTTATTGATAAACAGCAAATTCACTCTTTTGTTAAGCTGCTATCATTGAAATGAATATTTTAAATTTCTCCTCATAGAAGTGAAGTAGTGGGAAAAATGAAACATACATCAGCAGTGCTTCAGCAGAACACTGTAATTGTGAAAAAATGCAGCGGGCAGCAAAGAGATGTGCTGAGTGTTGCTCTCGAACATGGGTTTCAAAACAGATGTGCTGAGAAAAGCAGCATCTTAAAAAAGGTTACATTGTCCCCATTTGTTATTTCTTTTTGTAATTTATTACCCTTCCCTTAAACCTTTCTCTGAGGAGGAAGAAGCAGATTAGTTTTCCAAGCCTTTAGAGGCTGTTGATGTGTTTAGGATTAACTCCTGCAGTTCAGATTCTGGGCTGAATGGCATTTACAAGGAGTGGTGGTCTCTAACCAGCAGCCCCTGGGATGATTCTTGTAACAAGCACAGCACTTTCCTCTCCAAGGAGTCAGTACATCTCCTCCCAAGGCAAGAGGCAGAGAACAGAAATGTTCAAGGGGCTGAAGTTTTGTCCTTTCCTTGCCCAAAGAATTACACTGAAATTGTAAATCAACACGTATGGAAGTCTGCATCCAGTTGCAGGAACCCCCCAAGCATCAAGTATATAGGATTTACTCTCAATTATTATCACACTAGCAAAGCACACTATAGTGGTGGTGAAGGAAATGCGTAAGGGGTGCTGTATATTCCAGAATTCTGCTTCTATTCCTCCTGAGGGATTCTGCACAGCTGTATTACAGCACGGAGTTGGAACACCATGACAGGTCTGCAGCTCTGGAAATGTCCATATTGTGCTTAGAAGGCCCAGATGTCCAATACTGGTGCAAATGAAAGACCCATGTCTTTACATCGTCTGTTTGAAGGTGATCTCGTTTACAAGATGGAAATAGCAGGTAATCAGCATTCAAGAATGGGTCATGTCACTGTTAAGACTCTTGTGCTCTGGCTCCTGCTGTTCAACCCTTCTGTGGAGAAATGGAAAATGTCAAACCCTGTCGATGTCCTCCTTTTCACAAGCACCAAATACACACAAACCTTCAAATCTTAAAATGGTCGTGTGTAAAATCATTGTGCTGGTTATACATATTTGTGGGTGTTACTTGCATGGACTTTGTGACATGAGATTGTATAAAACTATGATTACTGGAATTGTTTACTTCTTCCCAATAATCATACTTTCTATTTTAAAAACAGAGTGTAGGAGAAGAAGAAAGCATCATCCAGATTGATGACAGGCATTCACACTGGAAATCTCAGTCTGCATCCATGATGCTAAGTGAAATAAATTTCAGGGACATGGGGTCTATCTAGAAATCAAAAGCTTTTTTTAAAAAGTACCATTTAGCTATTGATTTAGGATGAATCAAATATTGTAACCAGTTTGCTTCCGTAAGTGTTTTCTTCATGTCATATAGGCAACAGTATTTTCATGATAGAAGATAATATTTCAGAGGAGTTTACATGAAGAAAGAAAACATGAAAAAATAGAAGACAAAGAGACACCTTGTAACCATTTTTAATGACAATCTAAAACAAAAGACAGAAAAGCATAAATTAAGTACAATATTGCAAAAACACTTAATGTATTTTTAACACCTAATGAAGGAACTTTAGTCTCCTATAAAAGTCAGTCTTTTTCCTTTTTCCAGTAACTACACAGAGAAAGTTACATATATTAATTTCTGTTTGGTTTCTTTATTCTGGACACATTTGTGCCTCTGCAGCCAGACTACAACATCTGTATTATTTTCTCTATTCTGTCAGGTCTTCCCAAGTTCTCTTACCTCTTCCTCATCTCTATATCATCTGTTGTTGATTTTATCTACTCTCTTGGTTTCAGTCGTCACATATGCCTAAGTCATATATATTTATAAACTACAAGCATTTCTTGTCCCCCAGCCTTTTCCCTGTCACTGCCTCTTTCTCACTCTACTCTGAAGGTTTGCTCTGAACTCAATCTGCACACATTTACTAAGTCATCATGTCTGTTCCTGCCTGTTCTGCTCCTCTGCTCTCCATATTGCCTTCTGCATTTCCCAGGCCTGCACAACAGGAGAAAAACACAGAAAGAGAAAGACTCAAACAGCCTTTTCATTACATAACGTTATTCACTCACAGTCTTGTGATCTGACTGCACTGCTCTGTGAAATTTGCTGGTTTTCTGGGGAATTTCCTTGGCTGTTTTATCAGCGATAGTACTGTGCCCACCATTGCAAGTTTTAGTAGAATTTGATGAAAAAGCTCTTTTCTAATCACAACCATATGCAATGTACTTTTACTGAATTCTGCATTTTAAATTTCTTAAGCCAATTGGCTTAAGAGAGATTATTTTTGTCTGGAAGATCATCCTGTTTTTAAACTGAAATGGAAGCAGCATACCAGCTGAATGGAAAGGATCTGTATTTTTTGTAGTATGTAATGAAACTGAAGAATCCTAAACTTTATGAAAGTTTGTCTTGCCTTCATGAATGCTTTGTTTTCATGTTAAATGCAATATTCTTGGTTAGACTGCTGGAGAAGAAATGAATTGCAGGGATGAGAGAGAGAGGCTCCTCTGGCAAAGTGGTAGGTGACACAGTACATCTGCTTAAGAGACTGACAGTATTTGCTTCAGACTGAGAGAAAAGCTAGTTAAAAATACTGCAACGTGTCCCGCTTTTGTCCAAGTGCATTAATACTTATTTGTAGGAACAGATACAGGACAAAAGGAATAAAATCATATTAAATCTCTGAGTGTTTCAAACTTTGTGTTGGCATTCATTCCTAATTGAAAGAGTTCCAGTCAGCTTTGTACAGATTCTGCCTTGATGATAATAATTATTAGTTCACAAAAAAATGCCTGCTTGTATAATACAGGCTATCATACATCATCTTTTTTTTTTTTCCAGACAGCTGCTCTTTTTCTTTCCTCTGAATACATCCAGGCAGATTTCTGATAGCTGCAGCCTGGAGCCAGCTTTTCTTTTTCCTGTGGGGAAAGTCAGGAATGGAGGTAGAATCAATGACAAATGGATGCTGGAGAGTAATCCGAGTCCAGAGGTGGGGGAGGAAGGAAGAATTGTCAGCTATTTAAAGATAGAAAGAAAGAGATTAGTAGAGCAAGTGCAGACAGTAGACACGTGGGCTGAGGATGGGGGTTGAGAGTGAAGGGGAAGAGGGAGGTCTGTGTAGGACCAGAAGCTGAGGGATGAGACAAGATAATGCGATGAAAATGTGGGGACTGTGGTGAGGAAGAGGATACAGCCTTGTGGTCAGAAAGGCATGCTCCAGTCCATGATGGGGGCTGACCACAAAACAGCTGTGCAGAAAGGAACCTAAGGGTCCTGGTGGGCATGTTGAGTGTAAGCCAGCAATGTGTCCTTGGGGCAAAGGTGATTAGCAGTATCCTGGGCTACATTAGGAGGAGGAGTGTTGCCAGCAGATTGAGGAAGCTGGTCCTTCCCCTCTCCTAAGCCCTGCTGAGGCCACATCTGATGTGCTGGGTCCAGTTCTGGACTTGCCAGCATGAGACAGCAACTGAGGTACTGGAGAGAGTCAAGTGTCATGAAGATAATTAAATGATAGAGGCATTGTTTATATAAGGAAAGACTGGCAGACCTGGGACTGTTCAGGCTTGGGAAGAGAAGGATCAGAGAATATCTCATCAATGCATATAAATACCTGAAGGAAGGGTGCAAACGAGATGGAATCAGGCTCTTTTCAGTAGTGCTCAGTGCAGGACCAGAGGCAATGGGCACAAACTGAAACACAGGAGGTTCCCTCTGAACATCAGGAAACACTTTTTCACTATGAAGGTGACCAAGCACTGTCAGAGTTGCCCAGAGAAATTGTGGAGTTTCCAACCTTGGCAATATTCAAGAGCTGTCTGGACATGGTCCTGAGCAACCTGCTCTAGGGGGCCTTGCTTGAATTGGTTGGACAAGATGAACTCCATAGGTCCTTGCCAAGGTCCCTTCTGTGACTGTGAATCTTGGGAGGAAAATGACTCTAAGGAGCAGAGTGTTAGTTACAGCTATGGTATGGAAGTTCAAATTTGAGGAACTTAGAGATGGGAACACTTGGGGTTTTTTCTGTAAACAGTAACCTGGAACTCAGGTGGTGGAAACCTAAGAACCAGGGTATTTTGGTGGAAAAAGATGATAATTAAATAATGTTATTCCTATCTGTTTTGGGGACAGATTAACTAGATAACTGTCCACTTCTATTGCACAACACTGAAAGCACAGGAGGTAATTTGGTACCTCTCTTTCACAGCTGAGACCATGGTATTTGTGTTACTTAACCTAAGTTTGTTAGAGAGATCATTTGGGCCTACCACACCCCTGACAACATGCTCACCTGCTTCATACATACACACAAAGAGATATGTAATCCCTGCTCTTGTAGTCTAAACCACAGAGTTAAAAACATTGTGCACTGAAAGGAAGCTTAAAATAATGCTCATTGCACTGACTGCAAAACAGCAGCTTTAACAATAAAGCAAGACATAGTTTGCTATTGTTGCCAGTAGTGGTATATTTTTGAAAGCTTGTTTGGAGTAAATCTGACAGGAAAAACCCAAATCCACAATCTCTTTTCCATTTTATCAATTTTTACCCAGACATACGATGAGTCTTCCAATGCTGATTTGCTGTTCTCACGCTTTTAAAGTTACCCCTTGGCTTAATTTCCTTTTTTAACCTCCTGTTTCTTTAACTCACTTCAAGTATTATTTGTATGACAGATATGTCTTATCTTCTTTGAGAGGCAGGGATTTATTAGCACAGCAGTTTCTTGTGATGGACAGTTGTGTAAATGGAACAAATGAATTCTTTCTAAGAAAGTCATGGGAGGGAGATCAGTGAAAAAGTCAATCACCAGGTTTCTTCTACTGGGAAACTTGTACCCAGTTCTTCTGTGCTCTGTTTCTCTCCAGTTTTCAATTTTTATTGATATTTGATTACTAAATTATTACAGCTTCTGAATTTTTCCAGAGAAATCAGCCTCCAATGGGCTGAATATTGCAGACATGTAAAAGAAAAGGCTTAAGAAAGAGTTCCCCCATCTGTTTTTCTCTTTTCTCTCAGATTCTCACAGGCTTACAGAAAATTTTTTCATACGGTCAGGACATGGCAATCTGTATAGCATCTTAAAAGCCAAATATCTTAAGCTTCCACAGTGCTGCATTTCACTTTCCTGAAATGCTCTCTTAGCAGACTATGTCTACTGCAGGAAGCCAACTGAACCCTGAAGCGTAAAATATTGAAACCAAGACAATATCTTCAGGACTCAGAAAAGAATAGGGTTGGGTAGAACTGCATGGGATGCAACCATGGTGAGATAAAAGCATTGGCTCATTCCCATATATCAGGCCTCAATTCCTGATCTGGGATGGTGGCAGGAGACTCTTAGTATTTTTAATAGAAACCAGTACAGCTCTTTCCCTTCAAGTGGTGAAGAAAAATCTATGGGAGGTCTGGAGTCATTGAGGGGAACTAACTCTGGGAAGAATGCCTTGCCTAAACCAACGTCCTAGACAGCTCAGTGATCTGCATGGAAAATAGTAGGAAAAACACATTACAAGAGGAAAGAGGCACCAATAAATGCATTCAAAAATATACTTGGATTTTGTTGTTGTTTGGTTTTCTTCTCAGAGAACATAACTGCTGCAGTCGCAGCACAGTTATGACAGGTTTTGTTAAGAAGCCAACCTAGTTTTAGAAGTATGGAGTTCTTTCAACTTACCACCCAATAATTCATGAATCAGGCTTCAGATCTCACTGCTCTTTGTAGTCCTGCCAGACATACCTCAGAAGACTACTTAAGAGTAGCAAATAGCATGACAGGTTTACAGAACAACTTGGTGAATTCCAGACTCACTGAGGTAAGGAAGCGGGGCCTGGTGGGGATGATATCCAGGTGACTCCAGCACCGCTTCTGCGACTCAAAGTGGTACTTCTCATACTGCTGTCTGTTCTCTTAGGGGGCATTACTCTTAATATTGGGGCAGACTGGTGAGATACTGAGGGAAGACGATGAAAGTCCCTTATATTTGGGGAAGGGAGTGTGTTTGCAAGCAGTGGCTTTGTGCTATTTTAAATGGACTTGTCTGCAAAATAAAATGAAGGAGAGAGATGAAGAGTGAAATCATCATTGTGAAGGGTAAAAAATCTCAGCTGTGGCTCTTTCATGCTGAATTTCAGATGGCATCCCAATCAGGAGAGTCTGATTTAATCTTAGCCTTTGAAGTAATACAGACAGTAAATTAACAGTCTTACTTCAGGGTAAGCATGGAAATTCTCTGGAGCAAAACCACAAAATGCAAGACAATGCTCCATTAGGTGCCAGTCTGCCCCGCAGGTCTTGGGCAGAAAAAGCATGGGCTTTTTCAGTCAGTGTGTTTCATCCATGACTGCAGATTTGCAACAAGGAGTTCAGCTGCAGAACGGCATTTCACCCTTTCGGTTCAAGTTCATGGGGCATGTGGGGCTGGAATAATTCATGCAGATGTTTAGGAGAAGGACAAATGCATAGTATAATCTATACCTGGGTTACAGAGTGCACAGAATTAGTAAATCCTGTGGAATCCTGAATAAAAGTACACTTGTGGTGAATGCCGAATGTCTACTTGCAATACCTGCTGTTCATGACAGAGAAATATTAACAGGAGGTTTCTGTACATGGACTTCACACTGAGATGTATTTTGCTAACAACAAGGATAGAGCATATTCAGCTTTCAAAAATGAAAAATTTTACTAGGCACAAATCTAGGGCATGGATCTGGATACAAAGTCTTTGTAATTCTCACAAAACCCAAGCTACAGACCTGCACTGCAAAGCTCTGCGAAGGGTTTGGATCCAGGATTTAAAGTCAAATATGGCATGAAAGCACATGAAACAAAGGCAGTCTAAGGAGTGGGAGAAACACCAGTGATTAAGTAGGTCCTAGACTCCAATGGGGCAGAATTATTATAGTGCCCCTTTGGGGCATTCCTGCAAGCTTCACTCAGGCAGTAATTGTCACTGCATCTGTACTGCTTCCAGTATCACAACCAAACTGCACATGTTCCTGCCTTGGTTCTCCCCTGTGTTCTCTTGTTCACAGGAGATGTTTTATTGAGCAATCTGATTGAAGGAGATCATGGGCTCTGCTGGACTGTGATGATGAGCAGGTTACAAGGGTAGAACAGATTATACTGTAAATGAGCTCTAGCAAATATTGTCAAGAAAATTCTCTGCTACAAGATGGACACAAGCTCTCTTTTCCTACATTGAAGTGGCTTTTAGTTGTGGTTTCCACTACGATGTGCATCAAGCATATAGCAACAAGTGGACCAATAGTACAGGGTGCACTGTTGAAGGTATTCATAGAAATCATTGGGTGTCTCAGTAAGCCTCTAAAAAGGTGAGATCAAGAATCTGATATTCCTTTATACGTTCACTTGATGTGTGTCACTGCAGAAAGGAGTAAAAGAAAACAGTCTCAGAAATATAAACCTAGAACAGAATTAAAAATAGATCAAGTTTTGAGCATTTAAGATCTTAAAGAGCAAATGTACTTATTTCTTAATGCCACAAAGAATAAACTCCATGAAAAACTGTACTTTTTTTGTTTGAGACCATGAAAAATCAGTACTGGCATCAGTTTCTATAGCTGGCTTAGTGGTTCACATGTTTAAAACCAATAGTACAGTGGAGGAAATTAGTGACTTGCACTAACAAAGAACTGACAGACAAAAGCTTAGCTATTCCTTGCATCTGCAAGGAATCAGGAGGAGTAGAGAAATAGATCCACCCTGGGTGATTGAAAAGTATGGAACAAGCACAGGGCTCATGATTTCAGCTTTGGTCTATGCATGCGGATTCTTCTGGCGATGGCATTCATGAAATATGATGAAATGTACTATATTGTACCTGGTGAAGTGGGAACAATAGTCAATGTCTGCACTCAACATGGTGATTTGGAAACCCAGAAATTGCAAAGAAGGTTGGGATACAAAAAACTCAGTCAAATTAGCAGATCAACCATGTTTAAGAAGACATAATAATTAACAATATATGATATTAACTAAAAATAATAATTAAAAATTGAATGCTTAATTTAGGAGAGTGGATGCATCTATTTTTGGTCATCTGAGCTCCATTGGTCTTGCACGGAAAACTGGTTTAGAATAATTCGTGTTATGTCTATATATGCTCTCTAGCAGGGTTTTTTTTTAACAATTTCATTTAGAACATGAAGAAAGAACACACAGACTCTGCATGCTGGTCACTGTGTGGCCCTGGTAGATGACATGCATGGTTAGAGAACATGTCTTTGCATATGAAAAAATGCATTTTCTAGAAAAGTATATTAAGATTCACTGGATAACTAACTCACGTTTCTTCTTCCTGACATTGGGATAAGACAGCGTTGAAGATAACTTCAACTTCAGAAAATGAATTTTGGAAGCTGTAATTTGGTAGTAGGGTGGGTTAGAAAACAATTTTACGCAAAAAGTAGTTTTTGATATCTGTTTCAGAACAACCTGCTACACTAGGTTTTCATGAAGAAGCTGTGTGTGGAGAAAGCAAAGTGATGATGTACTTTAAGGATGTATGCTGGTTGATTTTTGAGTTTTTCTTGCTGGTGCTTATTCCTTGTATTTGATTAAAACATTTACTGGACCAGAGAGAGAATGAAACACTAATTAAGTGTCTTTGTTTGGGATCTAGGAAGCCACTGGAGCAGATAATGACAGAAAATACTTCATTAAAAATATACTAATTTTTCCAATTACTAGTTTAGCACCAACTCCAGTCAAATAGAAACATGAAATTATCAACTGCAATTAATGAAAAATTACTTAAGTATCAATAATAGAAAGTCTGACCAGAAAATTTTAAGTTGCAAATGAAAATCATTGTTAGCAACAATGTCATGGAGAACAACCCTAAAGTATTTATTATGTCTGATATTGTTCCATTCCTAATGTTATATATACACACACATGGACCTCTGGTTATCTGCTTAAGTAAACTTCTTATTATTTAATTTTCATCTAACCTATTATATTCGTGGAGTCTAACATTCAAGGAGTCTAACAATTCAGGCATGAAAATGCAATCAAAATCTCCATTCGGTTTTTTAGAGAGACAGAGGGAGTTCTGTTAAGAATTTTACACTGGCAAAACCTGTCTATCACATTATAATTGTCTCTAATTAATACTGCCAGAAACCTCAGCTATAAAAATCTTTACCAAACACTGAGTCACATTTAAACTGGTGCAAAATCCTTCTCTTGCCCAAGCAAATATTAGAGAAAATCAGTTCCAATGTGTTCCTTAGAGCTGAGAGCTGATTTATGATGGTGAGTGAAGACTAACATATCAGCATAGAATAAGTAATTTTGTTGAAATGTAGGATATGATGTATTTTCCTAAATAGTCAAGATAGATGTGAAAATCACTAAATTATATTTCATGCAAAATATATATATACATATGTTAAGCCTGAATAGAATAGTTAAGCCCCATCCTTTTAAAGATGGAAAAATGGGACATGAGGACTTGTGCCTATGCCGTGAGCCTATGTTACAGGCTGTGAGACAGTTCAGACAGCCCTGAGGCACATGAAAACAATGGTGGAAAACAAAAGTCATATTAAAAACTTAAGTCATCACACTGAGAAATTTTATCCATTCAGAGGCACTCAGTGTCCCTGCCCACACACGGTTCCAAAAGAAACTGGAAGCTGCTGGAGGCTGGAGACACACCCTTTGGTGGTGGTGGGAAACAGCTATCTACACAAAACAGAGGTACCTACAACTCTCAGGACTGTGGCCTGTGGACACAGGGCAGGCATTGGGGGAAAACTGTCTGACTCTAGTGGAAGAAAATTTTGGTTTGAATAGGTGAAATTGCTACCCCTTCAACTCCTGCCACTGGCCCTAATGCCCCTGCGGTCACTGGGATTTATTCTCTTGATCACTGTAGACAGATTTACAGGGTAGGACACTCTCCTTCTACTTCCCTCTAAACAGTGCAGAGAAAGGACATCTGACACACAATCCCCTGCAACCTGAGGCAATCAAAGTAAAGCTAAAACATGTTAAATAAAAAGAGAGTTTAAAAGAGTCCATTGCACAAACTAGGAAATATGCACTGGCACCACTGAAAAATCTCCTTTTGCTATATGGGTGTTGGGGTTTTTTTAACAATATCCTTAAAAATGTGTCTTTTCTAGCTTTTCCACATACACTTACTGCAGTTCTATAACCTATTCAAAGTCCTCTTTTTGCATTATATAGCACTGGCTCTGACACATAATGTAATATACATGTATTACATACACATACACACAAAAATTGTGAGGTCAAAACAATAAAAAAAGCCCAAAATACTGGTTTGGGTCTTCAGAATAGGTGATATATTTTCTGCCTACATGTGTTCAGAAAGACACAGCTACCATTGCTGAGAGACCAACTAATTTGTCAAAAGCAGTATCAAACAAACTGGGAACCTGGCAGTGAAATTTCAAAATCAGCCAACTCTCAGAAGACATTGAGTAGTGTCCAAAATGTGTGTGCCTTACACCTGTTTGTCCTGTTCAGAAGAACATTGCAGGGTGGTGGTTAACAACTGCCTTTGAACAAGGTCGCACCCATCAGGTGCTGTAGTTCTGGATGTGGTACAACCATTGTTAGAGCTAGAGACTAAAGAATATACCTGTTATGCTACAAATGGTGTTGAAAAGGCCTTTTTTTTTCATTTCTTTTTTCAAATCTTTGGCTAGAGAAGCGAGATTCCCATTTGCCTTCTACCAGAATAGAGTGCTGTACACTGGGAACCAGTTACCACCATGAAGAAGAGTCCTGCTATCTGCCATGACATTGTCCATGAAACTTTCGCAATCTCTGGATAACTTTTTCACTATGCTGATGATGTACTTACTGAAAGAACAAACCCAGAAGAAAAACTAAGCTAAGGACAACAGGAGGTCATTTCCTTCTTCAGTTGAAATTTCCTGACTTTAGACAGTTTTGCTTGTGATAGCCCCAAATCCCTTTTTAAGTGAATCAAGAATAAAAATGGCCAGTATTCCACTAAACTTGAAATACTTGATAATATATTGCTCTATTTGATGATATTATTACTCCTCTAAACTATTTCTGTCTTTCTCACTGTATTCAACCCATTACATTTGTCTTCCCTGACAGGTTGAAAAGAAACTTGGATACAAAACAGAAAATGGATTTCCCATTAATTTCTGTTGCCTTTATAGATTCTCTATCACCAGTTGTGTGGCAGTGTTTTTTCATCCCTTTCAAAGACACAGGTAATAATTACAAAGTTCTTTCTACCAGAGCTGTTTCCTATGACAAAAAAAAAAATGGAACCATGGCATATGATAAGGGATCTTTGGGACAAAAAGAGAGTTATCAAAAATCTCATGTCTGTACAGAAAACAGGTAAGTGCTACACACCCATGTACCACATACAAAAAAAGTATGGATGAGTATCAAATTCATTTCAAGAGGCATGGCATAGGTTATTTGGAGCAAGCCAGATATTTCTGTACTGTTAATACTTTGGTAAAATTGTCAGTTTTTCCTCAAAGTCGCAAGGGGAAGAAATTCATACTTTTATAACCTGAAAGCAAGTTTGCTCTTTGAAGTTCCATGATTCTGGGGCCTAAAGGGTAAGTAATAATTTTGTAGTATTTCAGTTTTAAGTTGTGTTTGTTCTAGTCAGACAAGACTTCTCCTCTGTTCAGGTTTTTCTCTGGTTCCTTTTTCAGGAATTAAGGTGTGACTGGGAATACTCAGTATTGTTAGAATATTTGCTAGTCAAGGATAAGTTCTAGATACTAACTCTTCTCTGTTGTACTACAATATGGATAGTTCTTAGTGAAATCTTTTCTCAGGCGAGCCTGACAATTTGTAATAGTTCTGAGCAGCTGCTTTTATCTCTAGAACACCTGTACACATGAACTGCCCTCATAGTCACAGTGTGCTACATGGTTACACTCAAAATCTTGTTCAAAGCAGTGAGGAACACAAACTAAGGGTAGAGCTAGGAATGTATTGTTAGACCAATGAATGTTTAATTGGCTACTTTTATACGTTTCCTTATCATACCCCACTGCCTTGTTACTTCTTCCAGACTAAACAGTGAAAATAAATGCATTCCTCCCCAGCCCCATTACCCTAAAGGGGCTGTTTGTCCTGCAGGGGTTATGTAGGAGTGCCAGCCCCCAGCCCCAGGCACTCCCAGACTGAAGCCAACATAGGAAGGCAACAGACGTGGCCATGAGGCGGCTGAGGCCACAGCTAACACCAGCTGAAATCCACACAGGCCTAAACAGGTAAATGCAAAGACTGTACTGAGAGGTCTGTACAAAGACCGTGATTCTTTACAACTAAAAGGTAGAACAGTATTTATGGGGCTACTTATGTATGATGCTGTCATGGTCATGGAGGTAGGTGAGGTGCAGAAGTAGAGATGATGATCTGCATTCCTACAGAGTTTGTCTCTTTGTAAGTTGCCTCTCTTCCTACACAGGAGCAAGCTGCTCAGAGGTGTGAATAACCCAAATGTTACTTCTCAAAAAGTACAGTGTTGGACTTGACATTTTGTAATGTCTAGTTGAGATTACGGCACTTACTGAAAGGAGATCTGTGATCTTTGCTCGTAAAAGTGCAAGAACAGGAGATAAAAAAGGCAATGTAAAAGAAAAATCTTTGTGTTGAAAAACAACTATTTGTTGTACATTATGAAAAGGGAGTCCTTTATAGTGCTTTTAAAGTCCTTTTTTCCCGTAAGTATTTTAGCCAATGAGTGAAAAGAGTGGGAAGGGTGATATTTTGAAATGGGCAGGCCTAGCCCACACACTAAATGTATTTGAACCTCTTAGATCAATGCTGAATCCTTTCAGATCCACTGAAAGGAGAGGAAGAGATGGGCCTTGTACTGTGCTGACTGTTCTTTCCACGTTCAGAAAAAAGGCCAAGTGCTCTTATGAGAGTGCTCAAACAACAATGGAAATGTATGTATCATGAAGACATAGGTTTGAACAAAGATGAAAGGAAAATCCAAGAAGGTACTGAAGTCAAAACTTCCATTCAAAGAAATTCTAAACTCAGCATATGCAAATCCTATTTTAAAAAGTGTGGCAAAAATTTTTATGTTAGAGATTAGACATTCAGTCTTGAAGTAGTGCCCTAACGTCTTGAAAAATTGTGTTAAGTTTAAAATGTCCTTGAGTAAAAATGATAAAATACTGGCCTATGAATTCTGAATGAAGAAGAAAAGACTTTTAAAAATGTTCTTCTTCAAATCTCTGGGTAAAATGTACTTTAGAAAGCTGGTGGATATGCAGCTATCTCTAGGTCTGTGTATGCAAAGGATAAACAGCACTGACTGAACAAAACAAGTTTTTGAACATTACATATTGATAACTCCATATACAGTGTCAAAAAGTTAGCCATCATCATTGGAGCATGCAACTAAAATGACAAGATCAAACTTGATTGCAGCAGCATTCTTGATGCAAAGAAAAATAATGTCATTGTTATACTAGATTAAATATTCCAAATATGTTTACCTAAACTTCCTTGGGAGGGAAGAGAGAGAGGTGCTGGGAGGAACAAATGAAAACTGCAAACATGTAGGAAATTATAAGTAGGGTTTTGTTAGAGACTGAATAGTCTCGTTTCATTTCTTGAGTATTTTAAAGATATGCATACTAATATAGATGAAATAATTAAAAAAATTAATATGAGACGATGCTGAAAAAAATAATTTCATTAGGAGTGATGTGCATTTGTGGATGTAAATGTAATATATTTATGCATTTGTGTGTGCGCACACATACTTAAAGGCCATGAACCCTGTAAAAATTAATTAAAGTTAATGGAGAATCAGGGGTATGGAAAGAATGAGTATAGCTTAAATTAGTTAATGAGCACTGTACCAACCCTGAAGCTTAAAAACTAGAGCAGCCTGATGTAAGCAATCACAGTTGCAAGGTAAAAATCATATATATAAATTACAGTGATGCAGTAAGAAGCCCATACAAATTCTAATGGTTCACTGTTAATCAACAGAGGCCATGATGTTCAATTAACAAGACCTAACTCATGGCCCAAAAGGCTAATGGGGAAAGTTGTCATCACTGAAAACTTCTCTAGCCTGTCTTGCCAGTAGAGCTGAGCTGCACACTCTCTGAGACCAAGTCCTGTATTCCTAGACCTTACTGTAGGACAGCAGGCTTCAGTGATGTGCCACCTATTCATTATGCTCAGGAATGAGGTTGTAGGACCTACACAAGTGCTCAAAACTAGAAGCTGTTATGAAGAGGGCATGTGGCATCTTCTCAAGGTGTTAGTTTTGTTTATTGCTGATGGACTTCCAACTGTGAGACTTGAATTTGTGCTAAGAGAGCCCTAAACATCCTCCTGAACAAGGAACTTAGGATAAGCAGCTCCCTATCTGTCTCCCTGTCTTTGGATCCTTGTAGTCCTTCAGCAGGAGCAAGATGCACAAAGGTTGTGGGTATAGAGTATGGATTTGTTCTGGGTCCTGAAATTGCCCCACCTCCTTCTGCATTTCTAACTTAGAACTCTACATGCCCAGTGGGACTGTCCAGACATGATTCTTCTCCCACTTCCCTCAGGAGGCTGGGAAGAAGCCAGGATAATTCTCAGATATTTTATTTTCCCTGTGGGACAACCATGCCCCAAAATACAATAACATAATTCATCAACTCCAATGCTCCTGGGCCTGAAAAATACTTGGAATGTTTGCCATTGAAAATGTGATCATGCATGAACATATGGAGCTTGTTAATGACAAGAAGGAAAGTAAAGTAGGAACTATATTTTGCTGAGTTTTAAAGAATATACACTTTTACATCCTAAGACACAATGTAAATATTATTTTGAAACCTGTTATTGAACTGTGTAATATACAGATTTCTGCTAAAAAACATTAGATTTTCTAAGAGTTTGTTTAAAGTTTATTCATAGTATTCAGATTCCACTGTTATGCTTTACGCAATCTATAAAGCACTCCCATCTCTCCATACTATTTACAATATTTAACTAACAGAACCTATCACTATCCCTCTCTGAAGGTTACTGACACCTACTAACACCTAGTTATAGTTGCATTTTACACACAATTTCCTTGAGGTTTAACTTTCAATGCAATGCTAAATAAAATTAGATAATTAGCTCTGCTTCAAAGACTAAATCTGATAGTAAGTAAAAAAAAATTAATAAAACACTGCTTTGGTACTCCCTTATTCTTGCTCATATATAAAGACTTCTTAAATTGAACTAATTAGGCAAATCTGCTAATTTAAACACATTTCAGCACCTGGACTTTCATGATTTGTATTTGTTTTGGTTTGAGCCTG
>WBMZ01013096.1:0-49986 GCA_013400975.1 Atrichornis clamosus
GGCCCCGCTGCCGCCCGCCGAGGCCGCGGCTACGTGCGGGAGGGTGGCGGGAGCTGCCACCGTGTCCCGGCCCGAGGGAGCCGGGGAACGGACGGGGAGGGCTCGCCTATGCCCGCGGCCGGGAGAAGGGCGCCCCGGGGCGGGGAAGACGGGGGGCGGTGTGGGGGGGCGGCTCCGCGGGGTCCGGGCAGCCCCGCTGAGCGTTCGCAGGGGGTCGAACCTGCCCCGGCAGGTCGGGGGTGCCCGGTGTCGGCACCCGGGCTAATTGTAGGGCTGGTGCAGGAGCAGCGGGGTGATCGGCGGTCTCCTGTGTCTGTTTGCACGCACCGTTTGTCCGTATGGAGATCACCCTGACAGAATTGCCACTAAAGAGCCCTCAGGCGCCCAGCCTCCTGTTAACCCCTTCTGCGGAGGGTGGTGCGTTAAGTATCAGGCCGTCTTCTCTCGTGAGCGGTCATAAAAGTTTGGAAGTGGTCTTTAAAAGCATCTGACTCGAAGTTATGAATGGTTTCTTGGAATTGTAGGAGCAGTAAATAGAGTTATTTGTGTTGCTAGCGTTGTACTTAAATACTTGCACTGATTCACAGTAGCTTAATCCCATGTAATACATTTCTCTCTCTGAATGTTTATTTTATCAGGGTCGCGTATCATCTGATCATGTAGTCTTACAAAGCACCATGTACAATAGTCATGTTTCCATTCCCTGAATACTTACAGAATGCTTCCCCCCCCTTTTTTTTTTCCCTTTCCTATAAAGCTGGTTGAAATCTTCTGCACTATTTCTGATTGTAACATATAAATTTGATGCTATTCATCATACACGGTACCATATCCCATCATGTGAGGAGTGGTCCCTGACCATACCATGCAAACCAAAGATGGTTTTTCACTGAAAGCTACTTCCAGTATGGTTTGAGAATGTTACATCCATAGAAATCTTGAGGTGTGATCCACACATCTCAAGACCTCGTGTCGTGCAGGTTTGTGCTGGGTTTGTTCCTTCTGAAGATGTCATGCAGCTCTCAGCCTGAGCATAACCCCTGTTACCTTGAATATCCCCAGCTGATGAGTTTGCTGCAGTGAGACATTTGAAAGGAGGCAAGCTTCCAAGTTAGCAACCTCCTACTTCATTCAGTTGTCAATCTGTAAACCAAGATACTCAAGTGGACCTCATATCAAAGCAATAGCCTCAGCAGTAGAATCTGTGTCAGAACAGATTCCATTCTTCACATTTTTGTACATGAGTAAGTATGGCAGAGTAAATTAGTTATACTACTAGGGTGAATTCTTTGTCAGTGCAAAGCAAACTGCAAAAAAAGAGAAAACTAACCAATTTTGAGACCTGATGGACTGAGCTGATGAAATCTGTTCTGATTTTCCTGTTGGTCTAAATGTCTTGCCCCTACTCTGATTTCAGAATTGCATTAGCAATACAAACCAGGCAGTGAGTTCGGACAGCTGGGTAGCAATAGCTTGACGTGACTTCATATGGATGAGAGCTTTGGAAAAATGGCTGGGTTAGTCCTTGGAGGAATATCTAGAATTTCTCTTCTATTGCTCTTTTAATGATGGCAGGTACATCTAAGAAAGAGAGCAGATGGAAGGGATTAGAAATCAACTGTGTTCTAGCAGAATGGGGTTTTTTTAATCTTCTTTGAAACATGTGAAACCTGTCACTCTGCAGCAAGGTTCTAGAGAGATGACTGACTGTTCATTGAATTAGATGTGGCAATTCACGTGTTTCCGTGATGGACTAATAACCTAAGATGGTATAACTTGCATGTATTTGGTCTCATTCCTTATGTTTAAAGTTAAGTATGTATTATAGTCTAATCAAACAATAGTGATGATTGCTGTTAATAGTTGTAAACCACCTTGTCTTGTGATAGCTTCTTGTGAATACCAATTTTTGGTAGATATTCCATGGATTCAGACCACTCCATGTAACTTTCATACAGCAGTTTTATCTATTCTTAAGATCTAGTTGAAGTGGTGATATTTTATTTACTGCCGCAAATAGAGAAAATAAATGTAAAATCTAAACAGGATACCTTTTTGTTTACTAAACTGTACATTCCTGACTTCGTAGAATAGAAGATCTTTTGCTATAAAGGCTCCATCATAAACTCCTAAAATATTGACTCTTATTCCAAAGTGTTGGAATAGGTTGGCTAGCTGAGTACTTCTTGTGTAGCTGTCTATTTTAGGCTGATTTCCTTGCCTCTTGTTTCCCCAAGAGCTGTGCTTCGTAGTTTCAACTGTAGGGGGGAAGTTAGCACTTAGTTTTATGTTGTGGTTTTTGTGCCTAGAGGCTTCAGGGAGGCACAAGGTTTGGTGTTGAGCAACATGCAGTGCTTCCCTGCCATCTGATCATGACCCGCACTCTACTGACAAGCCCTCTGTGTTTCAAAGATATATACCTGGTTTATAAAAGCATGTTTTGATTTATGGGATTTGGGGTCTGAAGGATTATCACCTTTCTTGGTATGTTGACCTATGCATTAGTTTGAAGCAAACATGCAATTGCTCCATTAAATAAGAAGTGCCCCGGGGTGATACGTATTTGTGTGGTTTGGTTGTTGGACAGCTTATTTTAATCTTTGAGCTATATCTAGTTAAAATGTTGTATTTAAAATTTAGTAAATGTATGCTATACCTTCTGGAGCCCTTATACTTTGTCAGCTTGATAAATTAACTTTGACACACTGAATATTTTTCACCAGCTAACGTAGCTTAACTGTTAGTTAAGTTAAATAAAGGAGAAGAGCCCACATGCTCTCTCCATGCATACAGCTGGACATTTCTGTTAAATTTTTCAACAAAAATGGAATTTTGATTGGTTTTTAAAGCTTCATGAATACACTAATTGGTGAATCATCTAATGTGCAGTTTAGTTTCAGGAAATATGAAATGGCTCAGTAACTTTGTAGTTACAAGATTATGCAGACCTTCTGAAAATCTCAGTAAGAAAATGTGTGCAGTGGTGGTGGTTGATATTTTTGGCTGAGAGAGAGGTTGGCTAAAACTCAATGCAGTTATGCGTAGTCTGCACTAGTTTATATGGTAGGAACTCACTTGAAGAATTATCTGGAAGGAAGAAAGAATAATTTTACAGGTTTATCTGCTCTTGGGACCTTATCCAGATTTTGCTGAAGAAGTTCAGAGTCAGGAACCTTTTCTGGCTCTCTAACGAGTTCTGAATGTAGTTGCTTTTCACCCTGTGCTTTTACACTGCCGTGGTTGTTGAATTCTTCAATCTTAATGTTGGACAGCTGCAAAACATTTAAAGCCTATCTTTGAAAGATTGGGATAAGGAGGAGGGGGAGATGGAGGCTGGCCCAGATAAGTAGTACTTCTTGAGGACTCTGAAGTATTTTCTTTATGTAGCCATATATGGTGTGTTCAGGGCTAGCTGGATACTACTTGATTATGTACTGTGTTATCAACTGAAGTATTTAAACCAGTAGTTCTTTCTTGTGGAAGTTTGGGTCTTTACAGTAGTTGAAGAAGCGAAGAGGTCAGGAATTTGGTTTTCTTTTTACTGCAACAGAATAAGAGCAATTTCAGTGCAGTGTATAAGTGCTCAGTGTAAACTCAAGGTTTTGATAATATTTTCACTGTTGTGGAAGATGCACAGAGCATTCCTTAAGATACTGTTGTATTGCAATACATATTGCAATGGTGAGCACCAGTTTCTTACAGGCAGAAACTTTTACCGTGTTTATAAGTGTGTCAGTGATTTCTGATTGGAGCACATTTACAGAGGTGAAATTTGAAGTGTTGTTTAAAAATTTAAGTAGGGTAGGAGCAATTGAAAATAGTTTTTCTGCAATACTGAATCTAATAGCATTTTTGTTCCTCTTCAGCAGAATGAATTTTGGTAGTAATTCAACAGTCAATCTGGCTCCCAAATGAAATAACTCGGGCCTCATTGCTCAAGACACAAATCATAGACACAATCATAGGATTAAGAATTGTAATTCTGGGATAAAAAATGTCTTACACGTACTACCTAATATTCCTATTAGGCTAGTAGAGACTCGAGGACTGCAGTTGGATGAATTAGGTTTGATCAAAACTGATAAAAACTGATTAAGACAATCTCTTAGACTTTTTGACCTCTAATAACAAAAACTTAGCTTGTAGTGAATGCTTATGCCAGTTTGACTTAATTTGCTTCATGGAACTTTGCTAGCTAAGGATGAGCATGTTTAATAGGGTAGACCTGCAACTACCCTGTCTCTTGAAAACAACTTGAACAGGAGACTTCCATCTTCAAGATGTCTCTAATTTCTAATGCTTTGAATTTCATCTGCTTAGGTACATCTGCTTTATATCTTACTATATACTCTGCCTCTGTACCTTGGCTTTTTGGTTTTGCAGTCAGACCTCTGCAGCACTCTTTGATTTACTGACTGATTCAGTTGTGGAAAAGTGCTCATTACTAAACTTGCGTTTTGGGGAGCTTTTACACTTGGCATCTGTGAAGAAGGAGGCATTTTAATCATTCCACTAGCGCATTAAGGGATCTCTTACTCTTTTGAAGTAGCATATGGATAAAGTGAATTAATTTTAGACTGCAAATTATCTTTAATCTTCAGTTGACTTGTATCTTTTTGTGATAGATTGGGTTAAACACACTGCTTAGTTGATCCTTTGTTTTCTTAAGTCTTTAATTTTCACATTTCTGTTGGGGAATAGTGAATTAAGTATGTTTTTTAAACATATGTTAAATCTCCCTTGGATAGAAAATGGAAGTCAATTAAATACACTAAAAGCATTTTAAAACTGGTTTGTAGTTTATTGCTTCAGATGTGCAAGGGGAGTAGTTAACTTGTCAAATTTACCAAAATAGTTTTTTAATTTAAAATTTGCTCAATAAGTTAAAATTTCTATTCAGTTGTCTTGCAGTATTTTGTACTTGGTAGATATGATTTCTCATTCATTGGTCTTGCCTGTGGCTTGAAAGAGGAAAATAACAGTGTATTTTTAAGTTGTCAAACAGTTGCGGTAAAATTATTAGCAGTTAAGGTTGAGAGGTCTGGCCAAGAGGTTATCTTTACTCAAAGAACATTCCTTTCAACCAAAAGCTAGCAGTCTGATTGTTTCTAACCTTCCACCTTGGAGCTAGGATAATACCAGGTCATCCCTGTAGGCTCCACCAAGAGCCTGAGTCCTTATTAGAATTGTGACTGTTCAGCAACAGACTTAAGGAGTCCATCCCTCCCAGGAATGGGTACCTGGCTTTGTTAACATTGGAATGATTGCTTTTCCTTGCCTTTTTCTGAAACAGTGTATAGGATGAATCTCTGCAATCACTTGGCAGAGAATCAGGCAAGATGCTCTCAATGTTCTCTCACTGTGATCATAGTTAATAAAGCTTCTGTTTGACCTGTCTTTCATTGTACCTGCATTATTACACATGTGGAATCCCCAGATTCTCTGACACAGTTTCTCAATTTTTATTCAACAGGTTAATTTAATCCACAATGTTCTCATTTCTTTTTTCCTCTGGGTTAGTTGGTAGTGGGTTGTCAAGGGAGACCAACTCTGAGTGCTGGTGTTGGCCTAAGAGTGTACTGGAGTGTGTGATAGGGTGTGGGGGTACAGAGGGGTGATGGACTTGTGTTGTCCCTTCAGACTACAGTGACTTGTTCTCTCTTAAGTCTGTCTCATCTGGCCACACTCAATATAAGAAAAGTCTCTTGAATTCAGTGAGCAAAGTTTCTGCTGCCAAGATCTCACTGGGTATTTCTGCAAGTTCTTGCCGGCAGCTTAACTTGTTTGGACATTTGACATTATTTAAAACTTTGGTAACAAACCTGATCTGCTTTGATTTTTGCTTTAATTTTATTTGTTAATAGTATATTGAGAACTTAATGCAGATTGTCATAATGATGGTAAATTGGAATATAAATCAGATTTAAAGTTTCAGTATCAAACCAGCATTATCTTCAAAAATGTTTGTGGTGTATCCACTGAAGAAATTCCTAATATTTATTGTCCTTAAGATCTGGAGGACTTATTTATGGAAGCAAGAACTTTGGCAACAGGACCTCTGGTTCTTACAGATGTAAACCATATTATGTGTCATAATTTAGATTTAAATTATGAGATTGAAATTACTGATAGTATCATATAAACTTGGAGAATGCAAAAGTACTACTTCTGTACTTAAAACCCTGAACTGCAAAGTACTGACTCTGGGAGAGGATACTGGGAACATGCTAATAAATAGTTCACCTGTTCTTGTATTCTCTGCTGAGCAGCGTGCATTGGCCAGACAGGTTTTTTATTAGGTGCACCCTGTGATGGTCAGGGCTATTCTTATGTTACATCCCATTACTGTATTTCAGGAGTGTGTCGTCTGCCTGTTAATATTTGCTGGCATGATTAGCATATAGCCTGTTTGAAAATTAACAAAATTCTGCCCCATCCTGGATTATGACATTGTGATTGTTGGTTTCTTCCCATACCTTAGGTCTCTTCAGATGAGAATGTTTGGTATCGTCTTTAGCAGAAAATCTGCTCTTGTGCTGCACACTTAACATAATGTGCACTGGTAAAATTGCAGAAATACTGATATGGGGTTTTTTTAATCCTTATTCACATAATCTCTTTGAGAAGGAAAATTATTTTCTTGTTCTTTCTCATAAAGATAACTTAGCAATTACTCTTACAGTACGATCATTCAAAAATAAATTATCTTAGGTTTTCTATGGTGCTTTCATGTCTCAGTTAAATTATTTCCAAGTTCAATTAATCCACACATTAGTTTATATTATAGAGGTATTTTTATTGAATTGTATTCTAGCAAAATTTATTTTAGTAAATACAAGGACTCTTTCAGATTGATCTGATGATCTGCTGTTCCCTTTACTGGAACTAAAAAGATAAAATCTGGGAGTCAGTCAGAAGTTTTAATTTTTATCGTACTGAAACGATTGTGCTATGAGAGTGAGAAAGCTGCTTTGCCTCAAGAGTCTGTGTTGCCCAGTATCAGTTCTCATGTGCAGGTGATATGGTTTTGTTCTCTCAAATTTCTTGGGGTCTGAAGCATCTTTTAGAGGATTTAGCATTTTTGTCGGTAGAACTGTTAGTCCCTATATGCATATGACATGGTTTTGTTCTCTCAAACTCCTTTGGGAGTGAAGCGGCTGTTAAAGGATTTTCAGTGTTTTTATCAGAATGAATGTGACTAACATTCAAAACTGTCAAGTAATTATACTCTTCTTTAGCTCAGAGTTGCTTATGCAGGTGACTGATGTCCACTTCATTGAACAAATTTTCTGGTTTGATATTTGTCTAACATTTGTAAATAGAATAAATTAGGTTAGGGCCTTAAGGTCCAGACCAGTAGAGCAATTAGTGTCTGAAAAAGTAGTAGGCATCTTGTATTTTAGATTATGGTTTGGACTTAGATTCAGTATGGCACTAGTTTTGGAAAAACATTCTGTTCTATGGTTTTATATAATTCAGGAAAAATGGACTTTTTGTTGATTGAACTTGTACTTGTTTTCAGGACTAGGTCAGAAGCTGGTTTCTAGGGGTTAACTCTTAAGTGGCCTGAATATTTAAAATCTGCTTGCTTTGTGTGTTGTTTGGTCTGTCCCTTTCCCACGTTTGATGATCACTGTTGTATTTGTTTGGTGACTGATGCTTAGCTTTTTCTCACAATTAGTTTTGATCAGAATTTTAAGAATGGCAAAAAAAAGCAACGTACCCTTGGTTATGTCTTTGACAGTGCCTATATTTAAGCATATTTGCAAATCCTTTTTGCTTGTGAGCTCTATAGGAACTTTACAGTCCTGTTTTCAGCAACAGGGTTTATTTGGGTAGAGAATATTCTCCTGGAGTGTCATAGATAACAACAGATAGCACTGACTGCAAATCTTCAGCTTTTGTTAATGGTTTTTTAAAATAGAAATTACTTGGGGTTTAGCCCTGTAAGTTCTTGCTTATAGGCTCAAAAATGATCAGATTATGAAATCACTTTTTTTTCAGTTATGCAAATAATTCAGTATATCAGTAGAAACAAAAACTGCAAAATGTCTACATAGCCCATGAATTCTGTATTTTTTTAAACTTTAGTCGAATATGAGATATTAATCAATTTTGCACCATGATAAGCCGACTGTCTCAATGCTGGTAAAATTAACATGGCATACTAATAGTATATCTGTGCATGGTTGAGGAATATGTCATCCCTGTCCTTGCTTTAAAACCTGTAATAAGTGAAAAGAGTCTTGATTTGACAGTTTCATTGACAGAGGCATGTTTAATTTCACACAAGTTTCCTAATGGGGCACCTGCAAAGATGTTTTCTGTATTCCTGAGAAATACAGAGACACTAAGATTTTTGGTTTTCCTTTCTTCATAACTCAGCTCTACCAAGAGCAGTAAGTAAAACAAACCTAAAAATTGGGGTGATAAGAGAATAATGTTATGTAAAGAGATAAAATGCCATACAGTTACAGTTTGTAATTTGTTTTTTACTATGAAATGTAACAAAGTTATATTCCTCCTTTTTAATATTAATGCTTTGTTCAGCAGAAGTTTGATACCACAAAGAGGAGCAAAGCAGTAGTTTTGCCCTTTTTGATACACGGTACAAATCTAGAAGGAGAATGTTCAGTGTCCATTCTCATTCTCATCTCCCTGTAAACTCACCACTTGTATGTCATTTTATGAGTTCTCACAAATGCTGAGTTTCTTCTTTTACTCCTAGACGTGCTTTTCTTTGTACAACTAAGTTAGAGCTCAAATGCCAGATGATCTACTTTGCAATTTAATTTTGGCTGACTTGAAGAGAGTCAGTAATTGTAGTTACTGTTTCCAGCAAGTTGAGTTTTTCCAGAAGTCTTTCTATGAAGAATGTGACTGTGGATTAATTGAACGTAAAAATGAGTCAAAAACTTTCTTCTGCCAAAGGCAAATATAGGAGTAGGTGCTAGACAGGTTTTCAAAACTCTGTTACCTAGGTAATTTGTAGATGTAGTGTGAGCTGTTGCCCGAAGAAGTATAAAACTGATTTAATTTAATGAGAAAGTTACTGGGGTACAGCTTACCTGTAAAATAGATAGCAATTCTCTGGAAGTTTTTTGAGTTTTCACTCTTAGAGGCAAATTGATGTTGAGGTATTTTTAAAACCTACTGCCTCCAAGCTTCCTGTCCACAGTAAGGTTGTCATCTCTAAAGCATGGTACCCTGTCTTTTTTCAAGTTATTCTGAAGTCAGAGAGGACAGTAAGTTAACAGTTGTTGATCTAAGAATATGCTGACTTCATGGATGACATAATAGAGCTTCTTCACTTCTGCCTTGCTAGTTTATGTGCATTCATTTAGTGTCCTAAAGGAGGGTCTTAAGAGGCAACAATGGTGCTCTGAAGCAGCAGGATGAGGTAGTTTAGTCTTCAATAGCGTGTGATAGTACTCAGCTGATGCCTCTCTTCTGAAGGATGTTTAGTTCTGTGGTTTCATTAATCACTAAGTTTTCCTTATGCTCAGGATGCACTTTTCTTTTATAAATACATCATAGTACTGGTATAAGGAATGATCCAAAGAGAAACATTTTGCAAACGTAGCCGAGTTTGTTGTTAGCATGGAAAAATAGTCTTCATCTTTGCTTTTGGAAACCCTTGTGATTTGCATATAGCAGGAGTTACGGTGGTGTTACAGATACAGCTACATATGAAACAATTCTGGTCTTTGATTTGGGACAGTGGTGAAGGGCAAATCAGGAAAATAATGTCAGTGTAAAAAGGTACCTGTCTCTTTTATAAAATCTCACTAGCTGGGCCTACAAGTACAGTACCATTTGCCAATTCCTTAAGTGTAGCTGAACCCAGTGTTCCTAATACTTGTTTTCTACTCCTTCACCTTTGCATGTGTGTATCATCTTTTTACAAACTTTGGACTTGAACCATGTATTTAGCTCTAATGGGAAGTGATGCCTCTGTGCAGGAACTGAGCCTGAGGCTAAAATAAACACATGTAGAAAATTGCTACTCAGAAGGCTTTGCACAAACATACAATCCTATGTGTTCAGGAACCAAGTAGGTAGGAGTAAACTGTATATTTGTGCACTCTGCTTGTTGTATGGGAATGCACAGAAAGAAGATAGACTTGAGCCTCCTTGGTGAGGAGCAGCTGCAAAGGAGTATCACAAAGTGGGGGAGCTGGAGTTGTGCGTGTGCGGAGCTGAAGCTTGCAGTGTGTCGGCAGTGGCACAACCACAGGTGGTTGTGATGCCAAACTTGTGTGTGATCCCTGGCCTGTGACACAGTGGTAATATAATTATTTCTGCTTTTGCTTCTTTCTCCCCTCTCATCAGGTAGAAAGGACATATGACCATGGAAATCTGTTGTGGGAACATGTTAAAGTCCTTGCATCCAGAGGAGGGCAACAAAGATGGTGCAAGGCCTGGAAGGAATGTGCTGTGAGGAGCAGCTGAGGGCTTTGGGCTTGTCTGGATTGGAGAAAAGGAGACTGTGGGTGACCTTATTGCTTTCTGAGGAGGGGAAGTGGAGAGGAAGGTGCTGAGATTTTCTCCCTGGGATCCAGTGATAGGCTGAGTGGGAATGGTTCAAGGCTGCTCCAGGACAGGTTCAGACTGAACATTGGGAATCATTTCTTCAAACACTGCAGCAGGCACCCTAGAGAGATGATCAATGCCCCGAGCCTGTCAGTGTTTCAGACGTGTTTGGACAGTGCCCTTAACAATGTGCTTTAACTTGGTCAGCCCTGAATTGGTCAGGCACTTGGACCAGGTGGCCATTGTAGGTCCCTCCAACTGAAATATTCTATTCTATAGTAAAACAAGCTAAAAAGAAAAAAGCAAACACAACAAACAGCCAGTATTTAGACAAAGGTATAACTTTGTATCAAGTGTAGCTGTATTCAGAGACACATCAATTTTAGGCTGGGTGCATGTGGTGCTCATCTGATGAAACTTCAAATAGCTAAAAATTGCTCGTGGTGGGAGTTGAACAATGATAACTGGATGTAAAGAGTTAGTGGTCACTGCTCTTTTCCGGCTTTATTTAGATACTATTTCAGTTTAAATAGAATGTCCAGAACTGCTTGAAAGAGAGTCAGAAGAGTGAAGAAAAACCTCTCCTGGCCATTGTATTTTCTTACAGTTAAGGTGGGATTTTTCCCCTTTCAGGCTCTTTGAGGATTCTCATCTGGTCCATATGAACTTTAGCTCCTGCTTACTGTAGACCTAAAAGTCCTCTCTTTTAAGCAGTAAGATAATATTGTCTTCTGTATATGTCCATGTTGATTCACTTTCTGGGTCACTTTCTTAGGATGGAGTATGCCATTGTACAAGATACCAAGGCTGTTAAGTTTTCCAGTTGAGTATATCTCTGACGCTTGCAGGGGTCACTCTGATTTACCTTCAAATGTTTTCTGGAGAAAACAAGATGGCGTAGAGTGTTAATGCTACCTGATCTCAATGAGTAAACAAATAGTTGGAATTTTTAGGAAGGAAGATAGCTTTGTGTTTTATTTGTGTTTGCTGGCTCATCTTGTGCTGTCATTTCACTGAATCTGACATTGGCCATTACACAGATAACTCTGAGAGTGTCTAGCTGTTCACTCACCGCTTTGCAAACTGAGAATGGACAATTTAAATGGTTTGGTTCTGTATTATTGACAAAGCATCCTGTTTTGTTACACAGCTGTAAACCTCTGTAACTAAGTGCATTGCTGCTTAAGTGAGAATGGGAGTTCACACATGAGTCACTGTTCCCAGCGGTGTTCTTCCTTCATCTGTTTCTTCCATAGATAATAGAAAATGTTGGAAAAATTTTAAGAGATGGTATATTCAATCATTTGTAACTTTCCTGATCTCTGATCTTCTGGAGTGAAATACTTTATGCCTTTTCTTCGCCTTGAGCTTAATTTTGTTTAAAGCTTTTTGCCAAAGTTCTTCATTTGTTTTCAGAAACAAAGCTAGAATAATGATGCCATTTTGTAGTGTCAGTCTCTACTTTGAAATATTGTAGTGCACCTCTGAACTGGTACATCTACTTGAAATTTGTCAGTGGGCAGCCTCTGGCTGAGCAGTATTGTTTTAATTTTACATGAAAATCTGTCAAAATTGAAGCAATTCTCTTTTTGAAAATTTCTGATCTGGACATAGCAGTGGTTTGGGTTTTTTTGTTCTGTTTTTTTGGGGGGCTTTTGTGGGGTACCCTGGAGACTGTCTGCATTCTGTGTGCTCAGCAGCATTTTCTTTCAAGTACATTTCTGGACTGCAATGAGCTGTGCAGAGCATGGGAGCCAGAATTGTCCCAAGTTAATTAGGGGATTGGGGGGGGTCCTATGGCACAAAGCCAGGTGGGATTCTTCAGAGACCTTAACAAATAAGGTCTCAAAAGACTACTGGGACAATGAACCTAATGATTCTTCTCTTTTGGAGTTTCAAACTGGACCAAGTTTGGCTGACCTTCTGTAGGGGTAGCAGATGTTCCACATAAAGCCTGCACTTCCCAAATTTATAAGATGAGGAGGTGGCTTTTTAAAGACTGCCAAAATGTAACTTTCTTGGACATTTTTCCTACAACAACTTACACTTCGAAGAACTATTTTAGTTAGTTCTATGAACTACCAGTTCACCCAGCCTATGAAATGCTGACCAAATCAGAAAGCTACAGAAAGCTATTGAATATGGTCTGATAATGGGAAGCATTAGGTGATGGTAATAAATCAATTATTTTATAAAAAGGAGAAAGAAAAAAATGTTTTCAGAAGCACGTCCATCTTGTTGGGGTAAGACTTTAAGGCCTCCAAGTAGACTGAATTTCTTTGCTGATTTTGTGGCTAGTTCAAACGTTAAGGAAGATGGCCTTGGCTGTCGACACTATGCAACTGAAAGTTTCCTTTTTAAAATGCATTTCCCCTGTAGCAGAATCCATGCCAGTTATGTAGGCACTTGCAGCTGTGTGAGAGAACCTTCCCTGGGTTTCATTGCTGTGCTTTCTCGGAACCAGCAGCACAGCCCAGTGGCAATGTCGATTTCTTGGGGAGTTAGTACCTGATGGATCAGGTGTTTCTTTTCCATGTTCATTCAGTATAGGAGCAAACAGACAGATACTGCTGAAAAAATGTTCCAGTCTGGCTGCTTATCAGAACCCTTACGAAGATAAATAATTTTTCTTCAAATCATGACAGATTTTAAGTTACCTACAGGTTAGTTTGTATGTCTATATGCCACTGATGCCAGTACAATCAGAAATTTGTAGCCTTGTGTACACTCAAACACTAGACAGTGTTCTGGGGTTTTCCCTCCCTGCCCCCACCTGAGTGGCCGATTCCTGCCAATCTGTAGCAGTACAGTTTGAGATCTCTGTGAACTTGCACAACTGGTTTTAGTTATTCAGACCCTTCAACTTTTTGTTATGGTTTGGAGGGTGCTCAAGCTGTGACTAATCATGGGTATCTCAAGAAAACTTCTTAGTTTTCATCTATGAATGAGAATTTGGAATTCTCATTCTTGTGATCACCGTGCATGTTTTTCTTCAGGAATTCCTGACCACTCTGTGACAGTAGCTAGATGTGGAAACTGCCATGTCTCATAATGTTGATTTTTTTTTTTAACATAAAAAATCAAATTCTTTTTCGTCTTGGAGGATACTTAAGGATCACAACTTCCTGAAATCATTTATTGAACAGGTTGTCCCTGTGTTCTTGAAAATGTTTATGGAAACACCAGAAAATGTATTGTATTTTAAGTAACAGTTGAACCATCTTTTTAAAAAAGTGAAAATGAATACTTCTTATATCTTTATGGTAATAGTTTTTCCTGTGAACAGTGTTACAGTTCTTGTACCTTCTGAAGGATACAGTGTATTTCTAGGTGAGTCTTGGTCTCAAAGCTTAATTTTTCCTTTTTGCTTTAGAATTACAACCTTGTTTTAATCTTTCATTTAATAAAACATGTTTCTGGTTATAGGGAGGATCTAGGTTAACCCTTAAGGAGTAGGTTTCACAGAAATGGCTAAACCAGTATTAACAGCTCACTGCTGCTGGTAGACATGGTTCTTTTCCCTTTCTCTCTTTGCATAAGATGCTGGAGATTGTCCTACCCTCACGCTGCCACTTGTCTCTTCTGGCTTCTTTTTCCTACTTGAAGTGCTGTTTGTCTGTTTGGTGCTTCCATGAGTTAGCTTATGGTGAAAACGGAGGTTAGATCAATGTTGGAACTGATGCAAGGGGATGGGAGGGGGAAGCAAGACTATCCCATTTAATAGCAGCCAAGCAATGGTAGATTAGTTATCAGGGACTATCACCCTAAGGGTGCCCTGTCTATGGCTGAATTCTGTTAATGAGAAACAACCTAGAAAGAATGTTCTCTTCTGTTCCTTTCATGCAAGGGATGGTAAATTATCATCTCAAGCTGATATGGTGAAATAGCTTCAATTGCTTGCTTTGTCTCTATTGTGTCTTGGACTTCTTGTTTTTTGGTTTTTTTTTTTTTAATACCTGCTCTCTGACAAGTTCATCACTCAGTAATCATTGTCTGATTTAGATGTGCTCAATTTTATGTGGTGCTGCAGATCTTCCTGCGTGAAACGCAATCTCTTAAACCATTACAGAATCTCAGAATAGAGATAGGCAAGGTTGGAAGGGTCCACAGTGGGCCATCTGGTNTGCAATCTCTTAAACCCTTATAGAATCCTAGAATAGGCAAGGTTGGAAGGGTCCACAGTGGGCCATCTGGTCCAACCTCCCTGCTCAAGCAGGGTAAACCACAGTACTGAAGCTCTGCTTCAGGGCAAAAGAACATTGTTAGTTTCATTAGTCTCATGCAGCTGGTAATGCTGTTGTAAAGATTAATTTTCCTAGTTTGTTCCTTTGCTGCATCTTCTTAGAGTTCTTATAACTCATATTTATCCATATCAGATAGGAGCCCTTGGATACTCAGCAGCTTTCCAGTACTGAATGAGTTGGTTTGTGGATATTTGAGTGGTATCACAGGTTAGTGAGTTGTCTTTTTAGATAGGCCATTTTCCTACTGATTAATTGGAATGTCCATTAGCTATCCAGTGGGTTAGTAATCTGTTACTAGGTCTTGGTGCAACAATGCTTAGTGGAAACTGGAGTCAGCTTTTGGATTGGATAGATGACTTTAAAAGATGAAGCATTTATGTATTTTATTTTCAGAAGAATTTAAGAGCTAACCAAATACATATATTTTTCTTAGAAAATTCTTTTTCTGTGGAGGGCTCACTTAACATGCGCAGGTGCTTCTTTGCTAGAATAAACATTTCATTCAAATAGTTTTGATTTAGCTGATAGCATTATGTAAGATCAAGAAAGATGTAGCCACATCTTGACAATCTTGCTGTCCTATTTCATCTAGGCTGTGCAATAGAGTCTAGCTTGTTAAAGATAAGACAGTGTAATAATCCAGTTAACATCTCAGTTGTAATGGAGTGAGGCAATTGGTGCTCTAAAGAGGAAAGATAAACCTGATTTTCTTATCAATGGTTCAGTCTCTGTAATGCATTTTCTGTGCATATAGTCATAGTCTTACACTTTTGATCATGTGAAGGGTTAGATTTTTTGCTTCAAGATTTTATGGTACCTCCTGATCCTATGTTTTAGATCATAGGTGTTCCATTTGGTTCCACAGGCGTTCCTGCCCTGTTTTGTAGGGCACAGGAAAAGTGTGGTGTGGGTAGGGAGGTTTTTTTTGGTTTTTTGTTTGTTGGTTTTGGGGTGGAGTTTTTTGGTTAGGTTTTTTTGTTTGGTGTGGTTTTATTTTGGTTTTTTTTTTTAACACTGAAGGTTACCTGCTCATGAGTAGAGACCAAGAAATCCTCTAGATTTACACATTAGTAGTCTTTGAATACAAATGGAGAGCACATGTTGTAAAGGGCTTGATCCTTTACTGTGCTTTCATGCAGAGAAACATTTTTTTGTTATTGCTAGAGCAGTAACTCTAAACATAGTAATTTATAATCTCATTACCTTGAGCTTTTTCTTTTTAAACATTGCCAATGGATCATTGTACTGGTACTGTTTAACATCATTACCAATTAAAGGAATGTTGCAATCTTTTATATAATGTGTCCAACTAAAACCAGTGTCACACTGTGCTCTTGGGGTGAGTTTGTTCTGGTGTTACCAGTGGTTTGACTATCAAGAGGTTCCATTGCAATCTCGTGTTTTCCCAAATAATTTCTTGGTTTCACATAATTCAGCATTAATGCTTATTGTTTGAAGCGTCTTTCGTACTGAGACTACGTACAAGTACACTTCTAAATGTGCAGGTTCTTAAGATATGGAAATGTTGGCGCTACTGTACATTGTTGGAATTCTTGACTAGCAAGCTAAAACGCGTAAAACGTGAAACTTGGCAGAGGCATAGTTAATGTATTCGCTGAGCTCTTTGCTTTGAAGAAATTTGGTTCTGACTTTTTAATATTTATGCTTACAATATCTTGGACAAAAAAAATCTGGTGTATATATATTTTATATATATAAATTTTTGTGTATGTGTATATATAATTAGACACTTGTTGCAATTACACAGACATAGCTAAACTAACTAAGGAATGTATTTTTTTTGTCCCTAACTTCTAAGAAAGATCTCCCTACCTCAGGGCCTGAACCTGCAAGGCTAATGCTTTAAGTTTTTTTCACTTGAGTTTTAATAATGCAAAAATCCCAAGGGCTGAATTTCAGAAAGCTTTGCATTCACTGAAATAATTATTCTTAGCAGAGGTCAAAATATATTTAAAGTCTTTTGACTTTTCTAGAAGTCCCACTCAAAGGTCCTCATGCATCCTACTTCTATCCAGTTTCCAGAATGCTGGGGATTTTTAAACTTTTTTATTTTTCACTTTCTTTGAAGATGCACTGTGATTTGGTATGCTTCATAAATTATCATTGCATGTGCTTTAAGTGTTCAATATCCAGAATATCCAGGACAGTCTTAGTTTTGATTTTCTGACCTATTAGGCCATAATTATGAAGTTACAGTAACACCTTTAAGTGAATTTTTGGTGGCATTAGAAAGCCAAAATTTCAATTCCTCTGCAATTTAGTAATAGTGTTGATGTTGCAGTTGGCTGTGCTGCAGCATGACCCTGCACAGCAAGGTGTTGGTGGGTGCTCAGTGGCAGAACCTGCAGGTACATAACTACAGAGCATGGCTGGAAAGCTGCAGAGAAATGTTTCTGGTAGCTCTAGCTGAGTATAGTCTAGGATAAAGTTGCCTGTGGATTAAAGTGAAAACATGAAACAGGCTAGACCTACTGGCAGCCTTCCAGCTGCTTCTCCTCCTTCTTTGCAGGGTTTATGTTCTTTTACCTTCCCCAGGCCCAGTGTAGGGAACCAGGTGCTTGCTGCCAATTAGTCTTGTCAAGACAGCCCAGAGCTTCTCTTGACAAGCCTGACTGCTGACAGCAGCTGTGGGGTAGTCCTAGGCAGGATTTTAACTCCTTGCTTGCTAAATGCTTTGCAGGTTAAATCCCCTGATCTCATTCTGCAGTTATTCAAATAAACTTCTATTTTATGAAAGTATGTTCTATACAGAAACTGATCTAAGATTTCCAGTGGTGCTGTAGTGATAGCAGTGTGTTGGCCAAACTTCTCACATGAAAGAATGTGAGCTGGGAGTTAAGTCATTATGAAGTTTATAAGTTTGTGGATGCTCTCAGAACCATCCATCCCAGGCCACCTTCTACTTGCTGTAGAGCATAGCTGTAGCTGGGTAAGACACCACGCTGGTCCAACAGTCTTCCCAGTAGCCTGAAGTGTAATCTCTCTTCAGTACTGCAGTGGTGCAAGGGAGCTTTCACCAGTTTTCAAGTGAACATAAATGTAGTTGAATTGTAATTTGTGATTAAATGTTTCACATTTTTTAAACATTTCAAGTCATTTATGGTGCTGCTAAAACAAGCTCATTTTTAGTTGTAGAATTTTCCTGGATTTTCTTGTCTTTTAAATGTGTGTATGACCTTGCTAATATCAAGTCCTTTGCTCCAGTAATATTAGCAGTGACCAAAATACACAGGTGCTATCCCTAAAACCTCAGTGAGTTTTTTATTTTCATCAGAAATGGCAAATTAATGAACTGAGCAATTCATAGTCCTGGAGATGTAACTTTTTAAAGTACATGTAGGAACATACAGTCTTCAGGTTAAGACTAATTTTCTTAGTTGAAGTTTCTAAGAAATCACAGCTTAGGCTGTCTCTTCCTAATTGCTATGGTTCTAGAAACTTTTGAACTTTTTGGGTCCATTTCACTTAAATTTGAGAAAAGGCTGATTCGTTTTATGTCTTGCCAATTGCATGAACAGCAATAATGCTTTTTCTTGTGTAGTCACCATTGTAGATACATTCCTAGAGAAAGATAAGCACAACTTTGGTTTTATCGGTTTTAAGAGGTGACAACTAGCTACTTTGTATTGGCGAATACCATCTTTTGCTTGGTCTGGTTAAAAGGACACATGGGAAGTGTCTGGGTGCATGAGAAGAGCTCTGTGTTCAGGAGATCCCTGTAAGCTGGTAGGAGGCAAGGGTACAGTGGTGAGGGAGAGGCATTAGACAGGCTGTTGAGGTCTTGAAAAATGTAGTGAGAAGAAACAGAACTCTTAAACCAGTATAAACTGATCCCAGAACAGACCTGTATTTGGAAAATAGGCCATTTGCAATTGAATGAAATGCTCTGTTTACAAAATATATTAAATTGGATGTTTCTACTGAGCTAGTCAAGGATGTGGGATGTGATTTGACTCATCTTTTCAACTTTACTTCCAATTTCACTTGCTTTTAGTGAGGCACAGCTATTAAGGTATGCTTTTTCTTAACTCAGAACACTCAAGAATTCCATATGAATAACAATTTGTATCAAGTTGAAACCTATTTATATTTTAGAATTTTATAGCGGAGGATATGCTTCATTAGTGTTCTTAGAAGTAGAAACAAATTCCACTCTGTTGGGGGAAAGCACCATAACTTTTCTCAGGGTACTTAGGGCTTTTGCAGAGATCATCAAGAGGGATGCTGTACTTAACTTGAACACTGACTGGAACCCTTTAGTCTGCCCACATGAATTTAAAAAAATATATTGGCAGCTTCTGTTTGAGAAGAGTCAAACACAGCAGTACAGAACACATTATTACAGCAAGTCTCCTAGAGTTCTCTTTCATAGCAGGTACTTTACCTTGCTAACTTAATGCTTTTTCTTCTATTTTTTCAAATGATAAGATGAAATTATGAATTGCCTGCTTAGGGTGTGTGGAGGTACCTTAGAGGAAACTGTTTCCTTTTAGTGTTGCTTGTGTGGATTTACATGTTACAATGGGTGGCCACCATCAGGATACTGCTTAAATGGTTTGAAGGTTTCTTTGCTTGGAATTAATACACACCATTGTCTTGAATATGCAGAGTTTCTAGCATGGAGATCTACCAAAATGTGGAGTTCTTGGTAGTTCTTTATAGTGTTATTTCTGTATTAATATCTGAAACTCATGTTTGCTGTGTGTAGTTCTGTGATCCTTATATAATTAGAAATACTAGCTTTGTTCATGACGGTTGTGTTATTACCCACTAGACTTGTGTAAGTACAGGGAAAGGAGTATTTCAGAAACAGTTATCTCTATTTTTGGTTCAGTGCTATTACGTTCTGTTCTTCTTGATGGCTTGTCTGCTTCAGGGACTTTAGATTCTCTGAACAGGAAAGGGATAGCAACTGAACAGCACTTTTTAATCCACGGAAACACAAGTAGTCCCAACATTGTCCTTTTTGAAACCCAAAGCATAGTAAGGAGCTACAAGAATGTATCCCTCTGTTCAAAATGTGTTGGAGCAGTATTTTTGAACTGAAGTTGCCAATGTGTAGTGCTTGAAAAGAAACTAGCGGAACATCAGCTATCCAAGCTAAGACTGCTTCTTGCTCATTGTGAATCTACACCAAGGAGGGGGAGGAGATTGCTTCTTACTTCAGGTTGGAACAATGGCAAAATATCATTATTTTTCTTTGACTTGACAGTCTGCCAGCTTAAGTCCTTCAAACTTGTAACTTTTCCTGTGTTTTAGCAGAATGCATCAAGCCAACTCAGCATTTTACTTTTGAAGTAAAGGTTTTCAGTGGCTGAAGTTTCAATGCAATGTTCAATGCAGCATCTTAAGTAGAGTCCTAATCTCTTTCTTTGCAGCCAGAGCCCCACAGTTAATATACATAGGCTTCAAATGGAGATTTCTCTTCAAAGTAGCCATCTAAGGACTTAATAACTTCAGCAGAACTAACCAGTGCTGCTGTGGAAGGAAGTAGTCTTGCCCTGGCTGCTGCTTCCTCCCTCCTCATCCGCTTCTCCCATGTGTTAACTTGAATGTTTATGCAGAAGTCATAAACCAGATGGAGTAAATGATTGAGACTTTTTCTGAGAATTCATTTTAGTCTGGATCAGTTCCTTGAGCTGGTTGACTGAGCAACCATATGGTGTACAGACCACCTCCTGCACCAGCACAGGTGGCCAGGAAGAGACTGACGCCATTTCTTTTGGTTGCAGTGCTGACTTAGGCCAATTCTGTGTGTTGTTGGAATTGCAGCTCGGTATCCTTTACCTCTTTTCTGGCAGGTTTCAGTTTTGGGTTGGGGATTCAGACATTCAGATTCATCTTCCTACTGAACTGCACTTCCAATTTATCAAAGCCTAATAGGAAAAAAACAGTAGTACTTTATCCTAATAAGGCTTTCAGGAGCACTTGAGACACTTGGCCCCTTTACCTTGTCTAGTTAAAAAAATAGCAGCCACCTCTTCCTTCCAGCCCTCTATATCAGTTCTTCGAGCTGTCTGCAGCGAGCACATTTTTGTTTGTGTAGAAAAATGCATGGTTCCACTTGAGCCAACATATTCCTTGTTTTTTAAGAAATGTTATCTCTAGTATTACAGTAGTAATTCATTATTTCCGGAATGTGTATTGGAAGGGAGGAAATTGCTTTGTAATCCTTAGTATTGCCCTTCCTTCCTCAAGTGGGTTACTTTAAACACAGGGGTTTGCCAGCCTTATTGCTTGTGACTGAAGAAGGTTGAGGAGTGCTGATGTGAGCAGCTCTGTTGGTGCATCCCTCGAGCAGGAGCCTGTGCGGGCATTGGGCAGTGTGCAGATAGGGCAGTGACCTCTTCAGCAAGCCTCTCTTAATGGAAGCAGGTGTCTTTAATAACAGTCTCTTGGCACTGCTAAATGAATCATTTGAAGGAATGATACAAATGGAAGTATAGTCTCCCTCCAATCTTTTGCTTTTACCTCCTTGCTCTGTGGGGTTTGCACCAGTGTCATGGAATGTGTTAGCAGGTTTGCCTGTGTAGGCTCCTGCTAGCATTGAACTAAACAGAGTGCAAGGAGCAGAGACACTCTGATTTCTCTCCCTACCCTTTTTTCCTTCTCCTTTCAGGTTATTGGGTTTTTGACCTATAAGAATTGTCTGGTTTTGTTTTCCTTCAATGTTTTGACTTTGTTCAATCTTTCAGTGTTTTGTAGGTATCATCTTACAAAAATACCAAGACAAATATTCTTGTTGCTTCTTGTTTTTGAAATAAACATCCGATACCTGGTCTGTAAGGTATCGTACTTTGTGCAGCGTATCATCTTCTGTGAAGATAGTACATTTTTAGAAGTTAGTGTTTTGAGTATAATATACTAGCTAATTTTTAAATTGGGTAAACTGTGAGAGTGAAACAAGTGTATTATCTTTCAGACAGAGTGTAGCCTTGACTTTAAATCATCTTCCTAAAAAGTCACAGATAGAAAGCTCTGTGACTTGTGATGCTTCTGGAAAGAGTGGTCTGAGTTTTCACAGTAATCTATCAATATGTAGTATTTTAGGGTTACAAACAGGTTGTAACTGTAGCTTTATCATAGTGCACAAAATCTTTGTCTCATTATTTGTGCACTCAGAATACTTGAAAACTACACTTATGCAAACTTCATGCCTTGAATGTCTCTAAATGTACTGCACAGGGGAATATAATGCTGAGATACTACTGCTCATTATTTCTGTAATCCCTGTAGAGTGCTTATTACCTATTATTTTTAAGATCAGTTATACCAGTTCAAAGTAGGTAGAAATAATTTTTAGTTGAAAAGAGATAGTTTTAAGAACATTAGTAGAACTTTTATTTTTCTTAGAAAAATAATTTTTTTCTTAGAAAATCTACAAATTGTTGAATTCACTTTGTGGATTTTGATGGAATGAAATTTATTTCCTGTTTAGGCTAGAATAACCACTGGCAGTGCTCTTTTGTAAAACTGGGATGGCTTTAGAACCAATTCAGAAACAATTTTTGGTTTTTATTGCTTAGTGTTGCCACAAGAAATCTGTGAAAGCACACATCTGTTGCACATTGATCTAATCTAATTTAAAATCACTAGATCAAATTTTAAAAACTTTACCAGTGACTCAAGTTTTATTCTAATACAAGTCTGAGAAGTTTAACTGAGATGTTTGCCCAACTTCAAGAAACTGTTTTCCATTAGGGAAGGCTGATTCCCAAAGAAACCACACCCTCCCAGAGCCACCTGGCAGCTTGTCCAACAGGCCATGTCAGCTGGCTGTCAATGGTGATGTGATAGGTGGTGCATTGACTGCTCATGTTTCTGAGCAGAACTGAGAAGAATAGTTATATATAAAGCTAATACCATTAAGCATGACATTTCAGGATAAGCATCCGTGTGGGTTTTTTGTATTTTTAATGAGTTAAAGTGGTTAGCATGCAGCCCCTTTGCCACCTGTGCCCAGTAAAACAGCATCACTGGTTTTATTTGGAATGCAGGTATGTCTTCAGAGGGCTGAATGACCTAATGTTTTAAGTATGGTTGTGTATAAAATTGGATAGGCCTTGCTTTAACAACTTTGCCTTGCATTTGTTCTTCTAAGGCCTTGTGCTGAACCAGTTATAGTAGATTTTACTGTCTTGTGTTTGTAGGCTTGCTAGGAACATAATGCAGAAAAAAAGAAATGAGACTAAATGTTACAGTTGCAAAAGAACTGTACTTGTGCTTTGATCTTCATTTTGTGTATATACTTTGTACTTGTGACTCTTTGCTCTCTGAAAAGGTTCCTTTTATGGAATCTTTCAGTAGCTGTAGTGGGCCTAACTTTAAAAAATTCTCAGCAATTTTAGTTCTTCCAGAGGTGAATGAAAACTAGTAATACTTGTACTTTTCTGCAGTTGCTCTGGAGTTTCTACCTAGGAATATTAATTTTTAATATTCACCTAGTGATTGCTCAACCCTGTAGCTTTTCATTCTAGTACATGTGCATCACATTTCAATATTTTTCTTCCTGTTCTACATGTTAAGCTTTAATGTAAGTTCCCAATATTTTCTGTTAATCTTACTGCTTTCCTGGGCTTGGTTCTAGCATGGAGAAGCAAATTATTCTCCTCTGGTCTGTTACTGTTAGATTTCTGACAGTCATGTGAACATGTTAAATCCCTCAACTCCTCTGGGATTTCTGGAAAACAATGATGATTATTTTAGGGAAGTGCTGACCTAGTCTTTTAATAAAGAACTTGTCTTGTATTCCACTTTCCCATTTTTAGAATCATGGTTCATATTGCTCTTGCTTCACAATCATATAACATCCTTGTGGCGAGTACAGCAGTTGCTTACCTGGAAAAGTAATATTAGAAAAGTGTGTATTTTTAGCTGCCTTTTGATGTGATGTAGCAGCTGGAAACAAGGAGGAGAGACAGTTCATGGTGATCTGACAGCACTGTCAACCAGAGCTTGGGAACCACTGTTTTGGACTTGAGACCAAAATGTGGGGAAACCATTTTATAGGCCTGATTATGCCCATGCTGTGGCTTTGCTCTTAGTTGTCAAAAGTTTTATTTGAGAGTCTTCCCCACGACTATACTTGACAAATGTTGTTAATGTATAAAAAAAAGTCAGTTCTCTGAAGCTTTTTGTTTATGTTAATATGTGTTAAAATATAACGAGCAGGGAGTTTCATGCACACATTTCAGAATAGTAAAATACCCCTTGAATATCAGAGACTAACGGTAAATATCTAAATGAAAAAATATTCTAACAACTAACAAAATTTCTGCTTTTCCCTTTGTAGTAATCATGTCCACAAGACAAAGAAGGAATCTAGCAAGTTCATGTTGAGGTATATTCTCAAGACAGGACACAGTGACTCATATGCTTTTCTGGGTAAGAAAGGTATCTATATTCTCCTGAATGTGACAAAAACTACTTAACCTTTTAAATGTAACTTTTGTAAAGTACAGTCTGTCAAGCCAGTATGGTGGTGGGATTGTGGGTGGAGTGTTTTGTTGGTTTTTATTTTTATTTGTTCTTGAAGCTTTCTGGACATGTGTAGAGAACTTTCCACCTGTCTAACAGTCTTAAGATGTTTTAGACTAGTAATGCAAAGGAAGAGCAAGAAAGAGCAATTTCAGAATAAAAGACACCACTGAATAGCATTTAACTGTTTGGTTAGGAAAGTAATTTCAGTTCATTGTCACAAATGTGTACATTTTCTAGCCTGACTTGCCAAGGGACTGGAGTTTATTCTTTTATCTTCCAAAAATATGAAACATATCTCTGACTAGGAAGAGAATAAAAAACTTACAACTTGACAAAAAGGTGTGGAAGTCAGCCTTACGTATATTGTGTTGACAGGCTGGCAGCCAACACACATGGTCCCTCATGGTCAGCATGGATTTTCTGAGACCCCACGAACAGCTACGATTATTGCGATGACATGATGCATGTTGGATGATTCCTACAAATCTGTATGTGTTCTGACTTTAGTAGTTCTGCTGCTCCTAGCATTCGCCCAGCTTGATCCATCCAGAAAGAAAATTTTAGGATTTTTTTTTAATCAGGAAGTCATTCCTTGCTCATTTGCTTACACTCTTTTACGTATACATGGAACTCTGTAGCATCTTCTATGTGCAACGTGGCTCTGCAAGTGTCTCCCTCCTTAATAACTACTTGGGTGCTGTGCAGATTGTCATTAGCACTGTGTTGTAGGTGACTTGTGCCAGTGATCTCCTGAGACTGTTATGGCCTGATTTCCCCCTCCCCTGCCAACTCCCTCATGCACACTAAATTTGTAAGGTCTTGTTTAGTGCAGTTGGATGTAGATACCTGGCTTGCTGGATCGTCTGATGACAAGAGTGAGAAAGAAAGCTATTGTTTTCTGTTCCTGTCACAGCCAGGTGTTTCACATTCATTCTGCCTTCATGTTTCTCCTGTAAGCCATGCCAAGTCTCAGTGGGTTCTGCTAAAAAGTCATGAACTTACAGCTGTACTTCTGTGCTAAGGACTTGTAGGCTGCATCACTAGAGTATTGCTTACTTGTTTATCATCCACTTTATTTCATGAGCCCCAGTGCATTCAGTCACTGCTTCAGATTCCTCTCTAATTATGAACAGAAAAGAACTGTAGCAGCGGAGGAATGTTACTTTAAAATAGTATGTTTCCAAAGAACATAGCGGTTTCCATAAAGAGTTAAATTAGATAAGATGACGTATTTTAGTCTTTTCAGTTCAGCACTTCTCTCAGAACTTAATTAGATCTAATTTAGCTTGGCATTGCCTTCCTTTTTTTAGTACAGAATTAGCCTGTTTCTCTCTGTCCTAGGGCAGTCCTGAAATTTTGGCAGCCTTGTTCCAATTACCAAACTCAGTTTCTAAAGATGTAGTTTCAGAATACACGTTGCTAATGTTTTTATCTTTTTACTGTATCTTCATGATTCACTGTCATCGTGTTTCTGCTGCAGAGCTGCTTTCTTTTTAAGTGTTCTTACTAAAGATAGAAAAGCTCCTTGGACTCTTTCATTCTTTTATGTCTTAAGTAATAAAGCCAGACCGTTGGTTGGTGGGATTTTTTTCAGCTGTTTCATATGGCTTATATTAATGTATCAGAGACTTCATAATTCTAAAATTGTCTTTTGGTGATTGTCTCATCTAAGAATGATGAATGATTTTTTTCCCCCTAAATTTCTATTTTTGTGCTAATTTTTTTAATCATGTAGAGTTATCTCTTGAAATTTAGCTGACCTGCAGCTGGAGCTTTTGCTTTTAGATGGTGTATCTGGACATTTGCAGTGCACTTGTTGGATTTTACTAGCTGCTCTCACAGTTTGGTGTGGCTTGAACAGTTCTTATTCAATATTTGTTTTACTGCTGCTTATTGGAAGCTTATCAGGTAGTCATACATTCCATATGTCTTACAAATTCTTCTTAAAATGAAGAATTTTAGAATGTGTATTTCCTATCCATCAAATACAACTATGCAGACCAAGCTAGGTGCCTACAGAAAAATAGGAGGGCCTACTTGTAAATAAAATATTTGCAATTTCCCAAACATTTTCTTCATGGTGATTTTTCTAAATATCAAACTGGTGTGATGCATGTTGCTTCCACATAACCCTATGAAGACCAGGGCATTTTTTAAAATGTAATGCATTCAGTTGACAGTCATCTTGAGTCTGTAACTTAATTGATAACTGAAGATGTATCCTCGTGTTTTTAAACTGTATTTTTATTTTAATATTTCTTCTCTTGAATTTAGATAACATAATCCATGGATAAAGTGGGAAAGATGTGGAACAATTTCAAATACAGGTGCCAGAATCTCTTTAGTCATGAGGGTGGAAGCCAAAATGAGAATATAGTTGTGAACTCCAATAATTGTTCATCTGGTAAAGAGAAAGCTATCCAGATAACTGATTTGACTCAACAACAACCCAGCAGCCCTTTGAGAGAAAACATTGCTTTGCAATTAGGTTTAAGTCCTTCGAAGAATTCAGCAAGGCGGAACCAAAACTGTGTCACAGAAATTCCTCAGATTGTTGAAATAAGCATTGAGAAAGAGAATGACTCGTGTGTCACCACGGGAGCCAGGCTTGCTCGAAGGGACTCCTATTCTCGGCACGCTCCTTGGGGTGGGAAGAAGAAGCATTCCTGCTCTACCAAAACGCAGAGCTCCTTGGATACTGAGAAACGATTTGGTAGAACACGAAGTGGCTTGCAGAGGAGGGAGAGAAGGTATGGGGTGAGCTCAGTCCATGACATGGATGCAGTATCAAGCAGGACAGTAGGAAGCCGTTCTCTGCGACAGCGTCTACAGGACACTGTTGGGCTGTGTTTTCCCATGAGAACTTACAGCAAACAGTCCAAACCTCTGTTTTCTAACAAAAGAAAGATCCATCTCTCTGAACTAATGCTTGAGAAATGCCCTTTTCCTGCAGGCTCAGATCTGGCTCAGAAGTGGCATCTGATTAAACAACACACAGCGCCTGTGAGTCCTCATTCAACTTTCTTTGACACATTTGATCCTTCCTTGGTTTCCACAGAAGATGAAGAAGATAGGCTCAGAGAGAGACGTAGACTTAGTATTGAAGAAGGGGTTGATCCCCCTCCCAATGCCCAAATACATACTTTTGAAGCTACAGCACAGGTAAATCCATTGTATAAACTGGGACCAAAGTTAGCCCCTGGTATGACTGAGCTGACTGGGGACAAAACCATAACACCTCCAGGGAACTGTGACTCCGAAGAGGACACAACAACGCTTTGCCTGCAGTCGCGCAGGCAGAAGCAGCGTCAGATGTCAGGAGAGAGCCACGGCCATATCAGCAGGCAGGGGGCTTGGAAAGTGCATACTCAGATCGATTACATCCACTGCCTCGTGCCAGACTTACTCCAGATCACAGGTAACCCGTGTTACTGGGGCGTCATGGACCGCTACGAAGCAGAAGCACTTCTGGAGGGTAAACCCGAAGGCACTTTTTTGCTCAGGGATTCTGCGCAGGAGGACTACCTCTTCTCTGTGAGCTTCCGCCGCTACAACCGCTCGCTGCACGCACGCATTGAGCAGTGGAATCACAACTTCAGTTTCGATGCCCACGACCCCTGTGTGTTTCACTCCTCCACTGTTACAGGGCTTCTGGAACACTACAAAGACCCCAGCTCTTGCATGTTCTTTGAACCGTTGCTTACTGTATCTCTGAACAGGACTTTCCCCTTTAGTCTGCAGTATATCTGCCGGGCAGTAATCTGCAGGTGCACTACGTACGATGGAATTGATGACCTTCCTCTACCCTCAATGTTGCAAGACTTTCTAAAGGAGTATCACTATAAACAAAAAGTCAGGGTGCGATGGCTGGAGCGGGAACCTATAAAAACAAAGTAAATGGAAATCAAAATAAGCTTCTGGAACATGCTTTTTTTGTGTGTATTACAGTTTAACTGCAGCAAGTGCACCGACGACGTCTAGCTTTTCTGCAATATCCTATTTAAGCTGAGTGTTAGTATCCTGTCAGATGCTGCCTGCTGTTAATCAAACTAAGTTGTGATGCCTCTTGGAAACAATAAGCAGACACAATTCTGCATGTTTTTCATTAAGGCCTAATGAAAATATTTTTGCTAATTTCTAAATATTTTGTTTCCCTTTTATAGCTGTAGTAATTGGATGAAGAAACTATGAGGCATTTCCCATGGGGCATTCATGTAATGCTAATAAAGGCTTTATCAGAGGAACGTTTTTGCTAATATTTGAAGTATTTTTTTAAAATTCTCTTCTTGAGAACTTTCCACTACTCAAAGTAATAATTTAGCTCACAAACAAGTTTCCAAATACTAGTAATTATTTTCTTTTAATGAAGAGCAGTTCATTAGAAGCAGTCCATTAAGAGTTAATGGTGCTTTGATGCTAACAGATGAATCATGCTTTTCACAGTGTATAATATTTCCTAATTATTAAGACTTGAATATGCCTGCTCTGTACTGTAATTGTGTAATAAACACTTGGCGATTTAAGTGGCATTGTTAGCAAAAGTAATACTGTCTCGGACAGTTAAAAATACCTTCCAGTGTGAATTGCTGCTTCAGTGGAAGGACACAGGATTAAATTATTGCCATGAAACTTGAGGTTGTGGGTTTTTTCTAAAACAGATTTTAGTGGCCTGACTGCCAGTAACTTACAATGGAAGGTAATAGTGACAAGAAAAAAATGTTTAATTATTTAAGGTCGTCTGATATTTTTATGAAGAACATGACAAGTGGTTGAATTATTATAATCAGAGTACAAAATCTGACATATCTGAAACAAATGTCAGGTTTCAAAGGTACTGTTACACTTTATTTGTAAATATCTTCCCATTTGCGCTTTTAAAGATGTTTTAAAGTAAGATGCACTGATCATAGTTTCAACAGATGACTTAGAAACAAGATTCTAACTTCTGTTTGCTTATTTAATTGGAGATGGAACTTAAAGTAGTTCTGTCTTAAACATTTTGCACTAAAATTTTGTTGGAATGCCCTGACCCTTGTTTAATGTTTTGTACCAGAGTGCTCCCTAGTTTCTTTACCAGCTGCTACAGTACATTATTTCTTACTTCTCTATGGCAGTGACCTGTGCGAGGTAGGAAACATTTTGGCTGCAAGTACAATAAACGTTATTCTTGTATGCTACACTAACCCTTCTATTGATGTATTTTTCTGCTTGCTGTGCCTTGTTCTGGCTTTTTGTGCTAATAAAGTACAGTATGTTCAGTGTTATACTTGTATATCTGCTCTGTTTTTATATATTCACGTAACTTGTAGCAGTTAACTGAATTTTTAATAGGCTTTTCTTAGTATAGGTAATGCACAAGTACTGTGCAGTTGAATATTAGTTGGTCAGCACACCATATTCCTGGTTTTTGTTACAGAAACTTGACAGTGTACACCATTGAATAACGTTTCTGTAGTCGCTGCAAAGTAATGGGCTTGTCTGCAGGCATAGAGCATTTTACAGGTTTTTGTAATGTAAAGGATAAATGTTAAACAAAAAGAGTTCTAAAACATTATTGATCCCCTGTAATGATTGCTGAAGGTGTTTCAGCTTGTTATATAGCTAACTGCTAAGGTTAGTGTTTTGATACTCCCCACTGAACAAGGAATGCTTGTTCCTGTAAATTGGCAGTACAGCAGCGGCATTTGTTCACTTTTAGGCTATTTTAATAAATAGATGTACAAGCTAACTGGCCAAATGTCCTGTTTTTACCAAAGAATACTGTCAATTTATGTTGGGGTATTTTTTTAGTGAAAAAAAAAAACCAGACTGAAGAGTGGAGAGGTGCAATTTTTGTTCTATCAAATATTTATCCCAAGCTATGATAAACCAAAGTATTCGACAACTTTATCTGAACCTAAGTGATGTATACATTTATGTTGGTAGAGCCTAAAGCTTTTACATCAATGGTGTTGTCATTTTTCCTGAACTCACAATGCACCTGAAGAGGAATGAATTAAATAATTTTGTAATGACTGGAACAGCACTACATAAAAGCTCTTACTGCGAGAGGTTAATCTGAAGCACCCGGAAAGCACTTTAAAATGTGTGTTTATATGCTTGTGGAAAATTTGTGATCCCGTTATGCATTCTTTGTAGTAGGTTACTTTTCATGTGTTAAAAGATTTCAGCTGTTAAAATGGAACTTTGTTTAGAATATGTAAATACTAAGTTTATGTAATTATGTGTACAACTGTGCTAATGGTCTCTTAAGTTTTGAATTGTGTGTGTGTCATTGGATATGCAACTCCTGGTTTAAAATCTGCTCAAAGCATAAAAAGAGGAAAAAGTCACCAGCATGAAATTGCACCTAAGTGTACCTTCACTGTGTCGTTCTCACTGTTCCCTCAGTCAGATCTGAATGCCAGATGAGTTTACTTAAATTCTTGCTTTCAATATTAGTGTCATACAGTCAGCCTGCAACCAAGCTTTGTCCCGGTGTAGGGACCTGTTTTTTGTTTACACCTGTTGCAGTTGCTTGTCATAAACTAGCTGTGACATTGTCAATGTGGTCAGGAATACACATTCATTTAATTTTTTATCATGTGGTGGAATCTTTGGGAAAAAAAAATAAAAACCCCAAACCCTTATCTCACAAAGTTTGCTCTTGCATTTGTGTAAATAATCTTTATAGAGAGATTTATTGCTCCCTTAAAACACACAGAAAAGGAATGATCTATTTCTCTACAACTTTTTTTAAGCTTTGCTTCACTGAAATATACAGAATAATTTGCTAGTGTGGTTATGCTAAAATGAACCACTTTTTAAATGATGGTGGACTTGAGTGTTGACTACTCCAGTTGCAGTGTATTTCTTAATGAATACATTTTCAGTTCTAAAGGCATTAAAATGCTAGTATGTGGAGAATGCAAATAGTTGATTTCTCATTTCTGTTTCACATTCTGGTTTGGTTTAGAAAATCTCACACGTCTTAAAGATGTGCACAAACCACAGGTGGGGTTTTTTTGTTTTGTTTTTGGTTTGTTTTGTTTTTTAGTTTAACAGTAGGATTCAATGTAAAAAGGTACTCTTGTATTATTCCAATCTACTTTGGTTACATGACAGATGAATTTTTGAGCCTCAGACTTGTAAAGTGCTCTTTTGAGATGATTCTTATTCCTGCACAAAGGGTATAGAAAGGGCTTACTCCACAGGATGGTTTCTTGAGAAACCTTACGAAGATATTTTATGTCCCCCTGGAATTGGAGAAAAGAAAATATGCTATAATTTGAGTGTACAGGAGGGTCTGTGAGTTTAGGTTCTTTTATCAGTTTTATGAGGTCTATAGTGTTTTTCAGTTTTCAAGGCATAGCTCTTGAAAATACTCTTAAAGGCAAGTAGACACATGTCCAGATAATTTTCTTGTCAGAAGGGAACTTCTGAAGAAGTTTTGTTTATGTACTTTTAGATTTTATGTGTATTTGAAGACTTGCTGCTTACAAAATTGTAGTCTTTAAATCAGAAGTGTAGTGTCTGTGTATCTGTAGTGTTTGATGATACGAAGTCAAGCCTTCTAGGCATCGCTCAAATCCTTAAGTCCATATTTAACTCTAAGGTTCTGCAATCCTTAGAAACAAGCAAGGATTCTGACTTTCTGTAATAAAAAACCTGTTTGCCTCAGTCTCCATGTGCAAGCCAAAATATATGCAGGATGCTCCAAAGCTTGTCTCTGCTGCAGAATTGCGTGTAAGACAGAAGCTGTCAGAAGTTGCTGAGTACCAGAGAGATGTACCTGCAGGGATCGTGGGTATTTTTTTCAAAGCAATCTTGAAATACAGTATTTAATGGAAAAAATATGAACTGAATCTTAGTTGGTTATTTCTATATTAGCAATATTTCTCCTTTAAAAACATCTAAAGTTCACATTTAAAATTACGAAAGCGCTCTTTGAGCGTCATTTTCCTAAACCGTTGTTGTGAAGTGAGCACATATGTGCCAAACATTAGTCTGCAAGTATCTAGCCCGTATATATGTATATGTTAATAAGATGCCTCCAAGCATGTTTGCATTTATGGTCTTTTTTGAAGCTACTGAAGTACACCAATACGGTGAGCATTAATATATTGGGATTATAAAATTTCTCTCTCAACTTTTTGTATGTGCATGGCATGCTTTGCAAATAAAAGGACTATTTTATTTGTATATTCACCTATATTTGTATATTATGACCAGTTGATTGGTGTGATTTTTTTCCTGCTGTTATCACACTTGCCTAAACAGTTTTCTCTGGACTGTGACCAAAGGAGATTTTTCATAATTATTTTAAAGTAGAAACCAAATCAGTTGGCTCTTAAAGTATTAATTCCTACAGAGCTTGGTGTAACACTGCTAATTGTTCTCCCTTTTTGCAGTATTGATGTACAAAGAATCATTTAGCTTGACCATGCGTTGTATCTGCTGAATGTAGTAGACTTAAAATGTCTGAATTTTAAGCTTTATTTTTTTAAATTGAATATGCTCCTGATGAGGGCTTTGAAAAGAAAAAGATTTGATGTTTTTATGGCAAGACACATAAAGTAAATGTCTTGCAATGAGGTAAGGATCTCTTGAAGACAAGTTTTCCCGTGTCACTGTGTGTTAAATCAAGACTCTTCAAAAAAGAAAAAAAAGCAAGTAAACAACCTCTTGATGACTTTAACTTTACAATAACTTAAAAACTGAAAAGGAGTCTGATCCTTTTAATTTGCTGAATTTGCTTGCATGTTGCCAGAGTGATTTGAGTAGTTGTTTCAAGAAGCAAATTAAATCTGTTATTTCAATGAAGCATTGCTGCTTATTCTTTTCTAAAATATTCCATTTACAAAAGTTGTCTGTCAACAGGATGTTAAGCTGATACTGTATTTACTGTTATCAAGGTAACTCTTGTGTCTATGCTTTTGGAGCTGAGCAAGTGTTCACTTTGTAAATTTGAAGTAAGGCTACAGCTGTTAACCGGCGAGGTTCCCCAGGGCCAACACAATGTATTTATGAGCGGAAGCTCCTGGTGCTTGACCCTTTTTTGTCTTCAGTAGGAAAAGTAGTAACTGTGCAGTACAGCTCGTGTTACAAATTTCCACGTTAAGCACACAGCTACACTGACTAGCAGAAGCATATCTGAACTTGCTTGTCTGGAGTAAAGCAATGTCTCTGACTTCTCAGCAGGAGCGGTAGCTTGGTGGCGTGTTGGCAAAGAGGAAGCAGAAATAGGTTTTGCTCTTCTCTGAGCAGCTGTTAAACTGAACACGGTGTGTGCTTCCTGTGAGATAAGGTATCTTAACTTCTTAGAGCCCTGAGAATTTGAATGGGGTTTGGAAGATACAGAAGCACTTGGCTGCTTTGTCCCTTCTTGCTTTAGTACTTGTAGTTTTGCAAAAGCCTGAAGAGGTATATTTATTAAAATTGAATCTATGTAGTCACCAACTGTATAAGCACTGCTTTGTAATATCTTTACAGAGATAGCAAATTCCTACACAATTATATTTAAACTGTTTTGGGAAAATGAATAATGACACTGTGGGCACAAATTAATTCAGATTGCACTATAAACTTTCTTACCAGAAGCCTTCATTCTTACAAAGAACTATGCGATCCCTGCACAGAAACTGTAGCTTTGGTGGTGCGCTCTTTGGTAGATGTCCAAAAAAGCGGCATCCAGACGGTCCCTGGACCTTTTCTGACATTCCAGCTGAAGGGGCCTGGCAGGCCCGCCAGGCACTCGAGGAGTTGGCTGGCAAGCGCGCCATGCCGAGCGTCACCCGATGCCAGCACCTTGTATAACTGTGCTGGTTTAGGTCTCCCCAGCTTAGATGGTTTTTAACTCGCTGCAGCTTAAATGTTTCTCCACCCTGCCTAATTTGTCTTTGTTATTTGGTTGCCAAACTGTCTTGCATCTTTATAGAGTAAGAAAATAATGTGATTTATGGCTACCCAACCAGTGTATTAAGTAATAGATGGCTCTGTCTTAATAAACGGGGTATAAACTGCCATATTGTTTTCTTTTTATATTTGTTTGGGAGCAAAAAGTTGTGGGTTTAATGAGTTTATTTTAAGCCTGTGCTGTGAATGCTTACTTTTACAAATATTGTACGTGTCAAAAATGGTAAGTAGTTAAAGTAATCACTAACTTATGTTTGTTCCACTTCATTTCTGATTTACCTAAAATACTTGAGTGAAGAGATCCACAGACTGATAGTCAGAAGTTTTATCACTCTCTGAAATTCCATCAGGCTCTTAGGTTAGCAAGTTTTCACATAGATCTCAAGTGTTTTTCTCTCCAGCTGTGGGCTAAGGACATGTTTTTGTGACATAAACTTGTGTTCTAGAGCACAGCCCCCATGAGCACAAACTAAGGAACAGATGAAGATGTCATCCTGTAAACTGGGAGGGTTTCTCCTTTGTTCACGATGGGAGCTGCTCCGAAGGCAGATGAGTGCAAACTCTATAGATAAGTACGAAAACTGAGCAAAGTGCTGCTGGTAAGGAGTTATAGCTGGGCACAGCAACAACTGTGTGACAAGATGAAGAAGGATCGTGGGCTGCTCTGTAGAACTATTTCAGGCTTCTTAATTTGTTAATTATATATTTTCTAGACCACTGCTCCTAAAAATATATTCAGTCTAAGCTCCATTGGACTATTTATATCTCATCACTAGTGGACTAATAGAAACCCGAAACCCTGAAAACAAACTGTGTTTTTGGCTGTTTTGCCCTTGTAGAAATTGCCCTTGTAGTTTTAGCTTCATTGGAACATGCAGAGGCCTAAGTGTCTTAAACTCAGCTGAAATAAATCCTAATTGATTAAGAAGTGGAAGTTACAGAAATTAATTTGCCTGTTGTAGTGGTGGGTTTGAAATATGAAGCTCTAGTTTTGTAAAATTTGTGGCAGATATCCTAATAATATATTATTACTTTATGTGTTTAGCTAAGGAAGATACAGGCACAATAATATTTCAAAGGGGTTTCAAAACACCAGGTGAGCTGAAGCTGTCTTGAATGAGTATCTTTTGCATCACTTTCCTAGGGGAGGGAATTTTAGGAATCTTAGAAAGCTGTTGTATTGTGACTTTGCAGGTATCTAGTGTAGAACATTTCAGTATATAGAATAAATACAGGAGAGGCCCTAGAATGAGTGTGGCTGGTTACATTAGCACAAGTTGTGCTGAAGAGAATACTTAACCTCTAGTGGTGTTTCTCTGGCTTCTGATTGTCCATGTAAGCATTTATTTGGTTACTCAGATGAAATGCAAGAGCTTTAAGCACAGCAGAGATTCCTGAAGTTACATTGCTGCCACCAAACACGCAGGACCTGGACAAACGAATCCGTAGGAAAGGTTTGTGGTGTCAGTTCACCTCTGAAGCAGGTGCTGGTACGAGGAGCCGTTAGTATGGTTTCACATCTGAGCTTCCCAACATCCGATGGGATAGCTTGGGTGTGGGTGAAATAGCATTGGCTTGATCTGCTTGTGAGACTTCACTCTCCCATCAGGTGTCCTGGAGTATTTAGGAAGTCAAGGTTGTAAGCCTTCTGTAGGGGTTTCACAGTCTCTCCTTAAAAGTTACCGAATGAATAAAAATTGCTCTTGATAGGGTTTCTAATCTTCAGAATAGCACTAGTTGTAGCTCTCATCTGTTACCTTAGGAATATGTAGATTCATCGTGGTTTCAAGAGTGGGACACAGACTTCGTAAGGTCACAAAGAGCTGCTTGGAATCAGACTTGCTGGATGTGGGGTAAGTTGGATGTGTTGCTGCTCTCTAGCTCAGGTTTCCTTCGTGGAAGAAGAATGATGATACTTGACTGATCTGTGAAGTAATTTGTGCTCTAGTGAGGAGCAGCGTATGTGTGACACCCTTCCTTCAGGGAGCAGTAGACCTGAGGTAGGTGTGTGTCCACCCTCAGTATTTGTCCTTCAGTGTTTTGCTCATGGGGTGAGTGACACGACATACACAATACACAGGTGTGTAGTGGCATGGCACTGAGTGCCACACGCCCTTTATTGCCTAACCCAGCCCTTTGTCCAGCCATCATCTGGGTTTTCCCACACAGAGTGTTGTTTGCTCCTTAAAAGCTCTATTGTGGAGTCACTGGGTTTTGCCTCCTCACTTTTGTCATTTAATTTTTTGTGTCCAGTCTGATAAGGCTGATAAACCTGCAAGCAGTGTGCAAGGAGAATTTCCTGGCATGAGCCAAGGAATTGCTGGGATTGTTACCATTCTGTACTACAGAAGGGCCCTGTTTTATTTATACGCCGTTTGTCTTCTGTTTCGTTATGTGCCAAGAAGAAAAAAGACAGACTTTCCCTTCAAGCGTTTGCTTGTGTAACCATTCATACTATGGGTGTGCGGGCGCCTTGATACTTCAGCTCTTCTGCCCTAGCAGTGTTCATAAGGGTGCTGTCCCTCCCTCCACCCCCAGCCTGGCACACGGGTTGTGTTCTCATGGTTGGAGGATGCTTTCATCCTTGTTCTTCGAACTGTCCAGTTGAGCCAGAGCAATCCAACTTTTCTTTTTAACTGCAGATTTGCTTTCCTGACCTTGTGGGCATGGCTTTGTATAAAGGCTGTGGCTTTAAACTGTTCCAGATATGGTGACCATCAGATGAGTGAGTACTGCCAGTGTTTATGCTGTTCAGGAAAAACCAGTGGGAAGCATTCTGTGGGGAGAGTTTTAACTCAAGAGTTTGCAAGAAGCATCAACTGCTTCAGCTATTTTTTTTCTGGGTGATTTTTAGCTTCATCTTGACTCCAATACTTCAAGGAGTCTTAATCCTTATGCTGGGTCACCTCAACTACTTTTTTTTTTTTTTTTTTTTTTTACATTAGAGGGGAAAGGAAAAGAAGAGGAAAAGTGCTTGTAAATAGTTCCGGCACAAACTTTGAAAGAACCATTTCCAAGACTGGTATCTGTGTCACTTTAAGACCTCCTGAAATTCTCAGGTGTCTGGTATCTCTCGCTGGAATTTAAGACTGGCACCAGCTCCAGAGATACAGTTGTCCAGAGAAGCTGAGTGGTGCCCTGAAGCACTACTTGGCTGCAGCCCTTGGTAGATGCCTCGGAAGTCACTTTCCAGCAGGTCACTGCTTGCTGCTGTGTGCTTCATAGGCATTGGTGCCCTCCAGAGCTTGCCCTAAGTCCTGCCTTCTGGCAGTTTAGGCCTTGTCACAAAGGTCCCATTTCTAATCCTTCTGCTCCTCCCAGGACCAGTGCCACCTCATGACGCAGCCTAAGATGATCTGAGGTTCCTTTGCTTCTTGGGGATACCTATTCTAGGTGAAAAGAGAAGGTTAGGCAAAAGAGGTGATCCCCATCTCAGACCAGACACAGAATGGACCCTACTTTCCATGCCCTGTGGTTAGAGAGTTTTTACTACCCTCCTGTAGCCAAAAGTCTTAAACTGGCAGGAGAAAATCTGACTTGGCTCCTGCCTGAGTAAGTCTACAGACCGAATGCCTCCATCCTAACAGGGCCAGTCCTGGCATTCCCCTTCTCATGTATAAGGTAAGAGATTCTGCCCATCTGCCTGAGTGAATGGAACTTCTCAGGGCTCTCCTCAGGCTGCCTTTTCCTAGAGTGCAGAGATAATATCTGCACCCATATCATGAGCAATTTGCACTCTGAGCAGCGAGCTGCCTTCAGTTTTGTGTAAGGAGAATTTCTGCAGTATAATTACCCCCTTCAGGCTGTTTCAAAGGGCTCCTCTTGGTTTTCTCAATACACTATCTAGTCTTATCATGTCCACTCTAACTTGAGTCAGTAATAGCTTATAATTTGTTGTGGTAAAAATTGTACCAAAAATAACTAAGCATTTCACTAATCAGTAGCAATCAAGTAGGTGCTGATCAACACTGTTTCAGACCTGCTCACAGTCTTTTAAATCAGCATCTCCACTCAAAGTTCTGTTCATTGCCCTGAGTCATATGGTCCTCAGTGTTATATCATGATGTTGCTTTTCTGTTGGGAGATACCCTGATTAACAGCAGGAATAAATGCTTAAGCCAAGTAATTAGATTCTCTCCTTGAGGTTTAGTCATTGCTTCTCTGCAGGGATGTGTTCCTTCCTATTGTTCTGGCACACTGTTTGACGTCTGAGCTTCTTAGTGAAAAGTTTGCTTATGGCCATCTCTACTGCTCAAATACTATTTTTCTCCTCCATCCTGCAATGGTTAAAAACCTTAAAGATTTGGAAATATTTCCTTTCATTCTTTTTTAATTTTCGTCCTCGTATATTACTTTAAACCCTCTTTCCTTAGCAGATATTTAAACTGAGTTAAACATCTATGAAGATCAGATCACTGAGCCCATAGCAACCATTCTGATGGCTGTCAAATCAATGACAAGGGTGAGGAATACATGCCCTTATAGTGGGCCCTCCCTGCACTGCCTCTCTCTTGACAAAATTGCCTTTTGTGCTGGCTTTACTGTTTTATCTGAGTTGAGTGTTGTTGGTGCTAATCACAGTTCTTCCCAAAACTGCATCTGAAGTTATCTGAATAATCTCATTTTATCTTGGAGATTGAGGAACCTTTTGAAATTGATTGGGATCAACTTGCACAATGGAAGTCCAGGTTTCAACTATTTTATCTAAAGGTTGTGGAACCAAAGAGCTGATTGTGACACCATCTATAATGAAAGTGAGAGGATGAAAATATTAAATGTGGTTAAAATGCCACCCAGCAAAACTTGGCCTACTCTGGTGAACAGGGTGAGGAAAGCAGCTACCTGGAATTGTGGTTGCATCTTCACTGAGGAGTGTGCTGATGTGTGGGCTTCCAGGAATGGTGAGCTTTCAGCAGAACAGTGCCCTGCTCACCCCTCTCCTAGGGACTGCAAAATACTGCACCACATCATTTGCTCAGGTCCAGGGGATAGCAGGGCTGTCTACTGAGTGGACAGTCTGTGGACATGGATGTTGCTCCGGTAAAAATGGTGTTGTGACCTGATGTGTGGCAAATATGTGCCTTAACAGATATATACTTTTTTTAGTCAATTATCTGAAAAATGTCAAGCTTACTGAAGTTGTGCTTTGAGAGGATGCTTCTCTGGACCTAGCCAATCTCTTTGTATGGATGAGAAAAAAAACTGAAAAACCTGAGCAAATGCTTTCACATAAAGTTTTTTGAGCTAATCAGTAAATACGCAAAAGAAGTTTAAAACTTTCTCGCAATGTGTTTCCGTACAGAATGACCTTCCAAAGCTGTATTTTCATTCTACAGCTTACTTAACCTACTGTACTTGTGCATATATAGATCTCTATCATCTCCTCCTGCCTCCAAACTTACTGTTGAGTTATTGGCCAGCATAGGCATTTGCCAAAAGTTAGAAGATATCCTTGGCACGTGTGTGATGGGTCATAGAATATGATGAGTTGGAAGATACCCATAAAGATCATCATGTCCCAACTCCTGATCAGGTCAACTGGTATTGGAACCTGGGGGAAAAATGACAGGGCTGGAATTCCTCACAAGTTGTGCAAGATCCAGAATTGGACCAGCACTTCACCTGCAATTTTCTATAGGTTAACTTTTAGATCAAGAAACACAGAGTTTGAAGCTGCAGGATTAATCATTTATGTGTATTGTCTTGATTTAATTGCTTTTTTCTACAGTGAGTAAATGCTGTTGTTTGAGATGAGAAATTAGTACGAGTTTACAATGCAGACTTAAGAAAAAGCTGTGAGGGGCTGTTTTGATTTATTGTGAGAACTTGAGTAAGTAGACTCAGGAACAGTGTAGGGGCTGGGAAGCATTCGTGGATTACCTTGTGGTAATGACTCCCCAGTCAGCCAGCCTGTCAAATTATTGCAGCTTCTGAGCCGTGTTTGTAGGTTGTTTGTGCAGAAGCTGCAACATGGGGAAGGTGGACGCAGATGGTGCAGGCTCACCTCTCCTCAAAATGTCCCACAGCATGGATGTGAGGTCACAGCTGCTCCATGGGCCCTCTCTGTAAGGCCAGCGTCTTCCAGGAACACAGCTCTGCTTTGTTCCCAGTTGGCATTAGGTCACTGATCCAAATAACAGATTTCTTGTTGTGTGTTTGTGGAAGGAAAGTTTGAGTCTCCTTTCTTCCTTGCTTACCACATCTGGCTTGGGATCCAGTGCTGTTTGGTGGCCTGTCACGCTGCCTGTGTGCTCATCCTCTGTCATATTATCACACTGTGTGCAGGCTGACTCAGCTTGCTCTTTGTGCTCGGCAACCAGCTGGAATAGCGTGCCAGCATTCCCCTTTGCTTTGAGGTCTTGCCTGTGTATTTATAGGCAAGCAAACTTTTTTAGGATGAGACACATGGTCATCCTGGAGCACGTTTGTCAAAAGCCGTACACTGCCATGGCAAAGGCTTCATGTTCAACTCATGCTGTGGCAATTCTGAGGTGGCCAAACGTTCTGCCTGCTGACCGGCAGCAAGGGCGTGTCGCAGGTAACTGCTCACTGTATAAATACCTCCCTCAGGACACACCCCGAAGGGTCATGATCCCAGCAATCACTTGTGCAAAGGAGAGGCTCTTCAACTTCTCAAAGGTGAGTGAGATGGGTCCTGCAAACCTGGAGCATGGTAATTCGCTTACTTGTGTTGTTACTTGAATGAGGTCCTGTCCCTGTGCTTTGTGGTATAATTGTGGCTGAAAATGTAGACATATTTTAAAACTAACTTTGATTTTTTTTTTTATTTGAAGCTGGCATGGAGACAAACTGTAAGTAATGCACTGCCTTTTTTTCCTATCATGATTGTTGAAATTTAAACAGACTAGACCTGCTGTTCTGGTGATGATGCATGCTCACTGGGATTTCTTTGGGGTTTGTTTTGGGTTTTTTGTTTGTTTGTTTTTAAATCTCTTTAGTTAAGATTTATGTAGAATTTATTTTGCCTGAAACTGTTAAATGGATACACAGGAGAAAACCATCAGAAACTGCTTCTTTAATATTATAAATTAGTATACATTGTGACATTAGAGCTTTGCACTGCAAACTGGGACATACCCATGTTCCTGTTCACAATGAGACTACTCGTTTTGGGGTGCAATCTCCTATTATAAATCCATTCTAGTATATGAAACAGTAATGTCCCTTAATGGCAACACCTGAAAGGTTTATCATCTGTGAAGAGGCACATTAAAACTAGTGGGAGTACTGTAGTGCCCTGTGCTGTAAGAGGTAAAGAAAAAAAATCTATTAACCAAACAATTTTTCTGTTTCCAGAGCTAGAGATAACAGTCAGAATATGTGTTATATTTACATTAAATTTTATTTGTGATAATGAAGGAAGTCAGACTGATCTAAGGTTTGTTACTTCTGAGTACACAAAGCCCCATTAGTGTGTTTTTCAGACTTGAGGGTTTAAAAAAAATAAAGCAATCTGCATTATTTGCAGATTTTTTTAAGTCTCTCCTGAAGCTAGAGAGGCCTGTAAATACTGAATTCATCACAGAAAAATTATATTCGTCTCCAGGCTTGATACCTTAAAGAGCAGAATCTGGATGATTAAACCACAAGATGCTCTTAGAGATGTGCTGAATGCTTTGAAGTAGAGGAGAAAATGCTCTAAGTGTGGAGATAGGCAGAGATGTAGTGCTGGTGTAGGATTGCTGTTGGCCCTCTTATGGTGGCTACATGAGCTAAATGCTGTCAACAGCTTGCTTTTTTTTTTCTTCTGAATTCAGAGATAATTCAAATCCACAAATGCCCAAGCTTCTTTGAGAAACTGTAACAGAAGCTGGGGACTGCTGAAAGGATGCAGATTTTATTGCTCCAGCAGAGTCATTCTGTTACCATGATGTTCAGAGGCTCTGAGGTACTTGCCTCCCCTTGGTGCCTTGGAATAGCCTGTCTCAAAGCTTCATGTTTTCTTTACTTGCTGGCTGTGTGGTTTCAGCAAGGCAAAATCTGGACAAATATGGTGGGGGAGAAAGGCCCAGCTTGGTAGCTGGTGCATCTAGCCAGGTTTTTGAGTTTGTAGGAGAAGTAGTCAGCCCTCAAAGAGTTCATTTTGCTATCAGAGGAAACTGGAAAGCATCATATACACACAAATGTTATTTCAGGCTATTCCTTCCTGCCCCACCTCAGTTTAACTGACTATTTAAAACTGCTAAAAGCCAAAATGTTGGGGCAGTTACCCACTAGAGAAGGAGCACTGCATCTTAGTTGGCCCAAGGACATCAGATGCAATTGCTCCTTGCTCTTAATTCTCTCCCTTGATATCTCCTCTGGAATGACAATTCCATCTGATCCATAGAGTAGGTACAGGACAGCTTTCTTCTCTGTGGTGTGCCTCCTGAAAAGCCTCTGAGTGGTCATCCTGCCGTGAAGGTTTCATGCCAGCCCCATCCAAGGAGTCCCCAGATGCATGTTAGCAAACAAGCCAAGCACAAGACTTTGCTTCACTGCTCTCTATGTCCTGGGAGCCTTGAACCACAGTTCCTGCCAAAGGTTCTCTCTGCTTGGTTTGAGAGTTTGCTTCAACAGTTATTTTCCTTAAATTTTTTGCTGTTCCCAACTTTTGTGCATTTATTTTGTTCTTTAGAAAGCTGTAATTCTATCAGTGAGTTTTGTTCCCCCTTTAAATTAGAAAGGAGGGGTCAGGTGACTCCAGGTCTTGCTAAATGGACTTTAGCACGGGTATGACCCCCTCACTGGTCCAAAGCCTGGCCTGACAGTGAGGGACTTAAAGTTGCATCTATAACACATATGTTTCATGGCTGATGGGTCTTCTAGTACTGACCAGACTTTTAATATTGAAACTTAGATTTGTTGAAAACCACCATTTCCTGTTCGGTTGAACATATACAGCTGTTGCAAACACTGCTGCGTGCTGGTACCAAAAAACACCACATTTTTCTTCTACAGTTTGAACGGGAAATATTTGTGGTTTCTCAGATCCCAGTTTGAAGCAGCGGGTTTTTACAGCTGGCTGACTTTAATAACTGTAATTGTGCATGCAGTCCTGCTCCAGCTGTGCACTGGGCACCATGAGTCACTGTCCAAACCCATCCCATAGGTTCAAACCACTCTTACAGAGATGATTCTAAAACACTCCTGAGTATCTTCTGCTCCATTATTGGGAAGTCCCTTTCTGGTCAGGCAGCTAAGTTGTGGCCATTTCAGATGGTTTTTCTGGAGTTTGCATAGGCATACCCTACATTGCAGGCTCCCAAGTTAGAGCTGGGAACAGAGGAACAGACTGTCCCCAGGGAGCAGCAGCCAGGCCAGGATGGGCACCAGTGGTGATCTCGCCCCAGAGCACAGCAGACAAAAAGCCTGAGAGCCACTGACCCTCTCCTGAGGGCATGTGCCAGCCTGGGAAGCTTTCCCACTTCTGCTGCTCACCCCCTCGTGCCTCTTTGCTCTACTTCTTTTTGCTGTCCCTTCTGCATTTTTCCAGTGGGTTGATTTGCTATAAGCATCAACCAAGAAATCCAGGAATTTGTCCACTTTGTCAGAAGAAGCCACAGTTCAAATGTTCTTGTATTACATTTTTATAAATCATACCAGGCTCTATACATTACTTTCCATCAGCAAAACTCAGATCAGTTTATTAAATATCTCAGTATATAATAATAAGCCACTGTGTGACTCTAAGAAATAAAGAAACTGAGGCAGAAAGGTGACATTCACTTCATCTTGCCAAGTGGCCAGTAAGAAAGCTGAGGGAAAGGAGTTTATTCACTTCCAGCTCTCTTCCCAGCAGCTTTTGCCATGCTGTAAATAAAGTTTAAATACTTAAATATTTTTAAAATTCCTTTAAAATAATTATAATAAATGCCTTCTTATTTCATACATTTCCTGCCCACGTAGCATATTTACATATTACATGTAGCTGGAAGGTATAATTAGAGATCCCTGTTCAGGCACCTGACTCACAGCACCTTTAGCTTGCCACCATAAATGGGCATGTTCAACTGAGACTGCTCACGACGTGGTGCCTCAGCCTGGGCATCAAAGGCGCCCTCTGCCACTGATCCCTAGGGCAGACTTTAAAATCAGATTTCTTTTCTACGGCAAAAGGCTGTTTGACTGATTCCCAGCAGATGTTTGCACAGGCGTCGGCCTTGAGCCTGGCCCTCAGCCTATTGCTGAGGCCTCGTCAGGTGGGATGAAGGCCACCTTCAAGTCAAAGCACCCATGAGACATCCTCTAAGTGAAGCGTGGTGACACCCAGGGGTTCTGTCACTGCAGTGCTAACACCACTGTCCATGTCAGCTTTGCTGGAGGCCAACTGCTCGTGCTCTGCTCTGGGAGGTGCTTGATGGCAAGTGGCTACGTCTGTGCAAACCAACTGGCCGAGGGCAGAAATTGGCACTTCAGTTTGACATTTTTATGTGCTGAGGCATGCAGGAGGTGAGGAAAAGAGTTGTTTGAAGGTATCTCGAGGAGCTAGGTCTGCCAATGCACTCTGTAGTGCTCCTACTGCCTGTAGTCTGTATTTGAATTTGCAAATACAAAATTTTGTCCAAGAAATGTGAAATCTTCCTTGCCTAAGCGGGGAACATGGCTGAAGTGCTACATAGGTTATCTGATGCTTTGGGAGGTCCTTGACTGTATGTGTGTGAATTGTACCTACTGATTAGGACTGTTTTCTAGCAGGATCAGGCTTAAGCAAGTCCACTGTGCAGCCCTGAGCAATATCTGGAGTAAGACTTTCTAAAATTGTTGTAATACCCTTAGCAGAGGCAGAATACCTGCACTATAGCATGTGGGCCTTGGATTCCCAGTTTGCTGGTAAACCTGAGAGGATTTACTGCTTGGAGCTTCCAGTCACTTCTGGACACACACTGAAGTCCTGGGAACAATAGCTCTAAGTGGGAAAATTATATTCTCCGCATTCTCTAGGAAAATTATTCTTAACCTATAAGTGCACCTCTGCATCTGCTGCAGTTAAAAAGCCAGCCCCATATGCTTTCCTGGGTGGTGTGAAACTGTATAGTTCATCAGATCCAAACCAGTCTGTAAAGAAATGTTTACTGTGGACTCTCAAGAGATCATCTGCAGTCCTGAAAGTTTGCTGAACTTGATCTTTCTCCGTTGTCAGAGTACAGTCCACATAGGATGCAGAGCAGGATGTGGTTTCTCAAGCAGAATAACCACATTCTTGAAGGTGGCTATGGGCAGAGGGAATCTTAATTTTAGTTATTGGATGTAGAATCACTTATCTGCTTATGCAACTCTTAAAAGGGAAGAAGAACATGGTCATTCTGTGCAGCCCTTTGTGGAAGCATTGTAATAGCTCAAGTTGTCCTTCAAACAGGCAAGTGGCACCGAGTGTCACCTGGAAGAATTAAGTACTGGGGAGACTTTACACTTGAAAATGGCCTGACCTTGTGCCATGGTCTCCAAAATTGGAAATCAAGGGACTTCTGTATCATTATAATGGCATTTGCTGGGTCTGGTATTTGCTGGGTTTTTGCAGGTTAGCAATCTATCCAACAAATCATATCATAAAATTCTGTCTAGCAAAAACTGCTGCCAATATTTTAAAATATCTACCAAATCCTCTTCCCATTAAAACATTCTTGTTAATGCTGTCTGTTCCAAACAGAATGATATTTTACTCTTATTGGTTATGTGGTTTTTCCTTCTCAGGTTTCTGTGAAAGCGTGTGTTTCACAAGGCTTATCAAAGTTGTCTCATGGGCAAAAACATGTAAACAACAACTGTGTCTTTTTCTTGAAATCTCTTGTAAAATGGCTAGCCATGCTGCCTTAACCACTCAGAGGCATAAGAGGTAAGAAGGATTTTGCAGACACTCCAAGCCTGAGTCTGTGGAAGAGCTGGGAAGAGCCTGTGGCTCTGCAGTTGCCCATCAGGAAGCCACCCAAATGTGCTTTCTTTGCCTCAGTTTCCCCATTTGGGAGGCAACTACTATGTAAAGGATCTGAGTTCTGCTAATGAAAAGTATAACACAAGGTCCACCTGTGGCTGGGTTGGCTCCATAGTTGCAACCACTCCTGCTGTTGTGATATATAATCCCGGTTCATGCTCCTGGGAAGAGTTTTTCCTGCTGGTGGAAAGTTTCTCTCGCACTGGCTCCACATTGAGCTCTTTCTTCTTAATGCAGCCAATGAGGAGGACAAGTTCACTTCTTCCTTGCCTGGTTGTTTAGGGTGAATCATTAACCAAGCACTTGAGTCTGACAAACCAAAAATGTTTGTTGAGTGTCTTTTGCAGACTGTGTGGATACTTTGCCTTCTGCAGGATGTATGGTTTCTTTCTCTCATGGAATGAAAGCACCACAGAGTCCCTCTGCTCGCCACCCTGCTTTAACCAGACCTGAAGAGTGTATATAATAATATATAAATCTACATCTGTCTACATAAATATATGTACTGAAGTATACGTATATATCGAAGTTCTGTGTTGCTCCTGCTTCATGGGTGAGGAAAGGGGATAGCATACATATCCTGAAGAAAGGAGTTAACTTTTCCTTGGATTCTTCCTCTGTAGCCATTCAAATTTCTTTTGTAAAATGAATAATTATCTTTTTCCTAGCAGCACTTAAGGAACTGAAATAATTCTCTAGGATCATGATGACATTCCAGTTCTCGGTATATGAAAATGAGTCCTGAGATCCCATACGTGGATACTCAAAAGAACTGCATGGTGTGCTGAAGATCGGGGAGAAGATACCCTTGTGTGAAACGTGGAGCTGTTTTGTCTGATGGCTACTTTGAATGTTTCCTCCAGAGATCCTTTTCACTTGTCTTGAAACTGTTTCCTTGGTGTGCTGCGCTGTAAATCCCTGAAGGAATAGCATGGTCTAGGTGGAGGTTGATTGTTTTTGTCCTTTCTCCATGAGCCAAGACTGAAAAATTACTGAAATACTGCAACATTATCCATCAGGTAAGTGCTGTCATTATAAATCTGTAAATCCTCTTAACCCCTCTTTGTAAGAGATGAATGGAGCCCTGCAGCCCACCTTCTCATGTCACTTCCCTTCATGTCAGAGATACAACAGCAAATACAGATTTCTCCCTTTTTAATATGCAAGAGCATTTATCTGCCAGTGTTCAAACTGTATTTCTATGACATAGGAAGAGTTGTCTGGATAATTAATTGATACAGTTAAAACACGTCAGTTTGAACAGATGTTCTTGTTGGTGCTTTTAAAGTGAATGGCCTTGATTTTGCAGCAAAGTCAATGGGATTGCACCTGAATGCAAGGGTTTGGTTTTGTGAAGCTTTGCAGAATGATGGCCTATATTTATATTTCTTTCAGAAACTCTCCCTGTACTGCATACAAACCTCACTTAGAGAGTTTTACTGAGACAGCACATTCAAGCCTTCATTATTAGGGGATGTCTGCAATGCCATTGTCTGTTTGACATCAATTCTTCCAGCTGTGCATCTGTGTATTGTAATTGCCCTGATTTATTTGGTTGCAGTTTGTTTTCTGTAGTGTCCTCATTGCTCTCGGGCTTAAGGCTGGATCTATATGGAATCTGTAGTTAAGTATTGGAGTTTGGCCTGAGGTAATTTGTATTGCCAACTTGGTGCTCTTTTCCCATCTTGGAAGTCCATTTGCAGAACCCCTCTGTGCCAAACAAGAGTGTACCCCATGGATGTTTCAGCATATAGTTATATCTTTTGGGTTAAGGCCTTACAGGGCTGTGATGTGAATGAGGACAAGGCTCTGTCCCTCTCCTTTGCTCTGTGGCCTGTCTCCTTTCTCTGTATTTTAGGACGAAAGTAAAAGGGACGTAAATCTCCTGTTCTGCTTCCTAGCTCTATATGATGCTTTGGTACATAAATCGGCTGGGGAAAGTTCTGATACCCCTTACCAAGTTGGCTTTGTCTCAGACAATACTATTATTTTGGGGATAGAGATGAAGTTCTTATCTTTAGAATTGAAAAAGAATATACAAATGGCTAAACAAACAACCCTGTTACACTCTTAAAAAATTTTGCGTCCATTCACCTCAGCACCTCAAGCTGGATTATCATGCCCTTTCCAAATTCTTGCTGTGCAAGGCCTTTCGGTGCCCTCACTTGCTACTCAACTTTTTTTTTTTTATGATACTGGTATCAGAGCATTGGCCCAGCACTTCCATGAGCTTCAGAGCTCTGAATGTCTCTTTTTATGGATACAATGTTTGCATGCTGTGGCTCTGGGCACAGTGTTAGTGCGAGGCTAATAATAGCCTCTAAAGATAATTTGAGAATTTGCTTACCTTTCCCCAGGGAACAGGACATGTCTTTGTATTTCCACCCTCAGATGCACAACCCACTTGTGGGCTTGACTGCACAGCAAATGTGGTGTGAGAGTCATCCTTGCTTATGTAGATACTGTTTTTCTCTCCTTTATGTTCTGCTCTGCCCTCCCGGTTGCTTTCTGCCTGTTTTCTCCGAGGCTGGTGATTTCTTGGCAAGTTATCGTTCATAAGCAAGGAAAGGTAATGGGCAAGGAGCAAGAGCTGTGTTAGGTAGCCCAAGCTAACCCTGCCACTGCTTTGGCAGGAGAAAGAAGCTGTTTCAGAAGAGCACAGCTGTCCTGGGCTTTGTGCACACAAGAGCTGCTCAGAGCAGCCCCTTGACCCCATGATGGCTCTGTGACCTCTGCCCGTCTGACTGATAACAGTGAGCTCAGTTTGTGTTGGGGCTTTGTCCTCTGCTCCACAGAGAGAAACCTTAAACTGCAGAGTGACTAAGTGCCTTTTCAAAGGCTACATAATGAATCAGTGAATGAACAACAACCCCCAGCAGCTCCAGGCCCCCTTCTCCCTGCAAAACAATGCCTTTTTCCCTGTATGAAGACATGCACATAGTATAGGTTGCATACAGAATTATGTATTTCAAAATATAGATATTAATATTTATATTGTAGTGATGCCACTGTCCTCTGGGCTCTGTAAATAGCAGCACCACAATAATGAGAATTATTTCTTTTATGCAAAACCCTGGCCAGTGAAACAACTTGTCAATACAAAATAAAATTGCTGCACAAAAGTTTGACAGCTACATTCATTATATATGTCAATCAAAGGATCCTAAAGGCTTTATTGTCCCTGTACAGTGTCTGAACAATCTGCTAGCTCAATATGCCGCAAAGCTGTTTTCTCACTACTCCTTTCATTTAAAAAATAGCCACCAATAACTTTTGACAAAGAGTCTGAGGAAACTGCATGAGCAGCAAGGAAATCTTAGATTTCTTGGGTATCTGTGGGCTGGAGCCTTCCACTCGCTGGGCTCTGCTAACATGTTACAGCACTTCCAGTAGATGAGATCTGGTCATAAATACAGAGCGCTCAAATTCATGTACACAACCCAGGCAGGCTGGGGTCGTGGAGATGGCGTGGGGAGTTAGGGAGGTGAAGTTATGCTAAAGAGAAACTAATTGAATCATTTTTGGTTAAAGCTTTTTATTGCTTTGCCAGGTGTTGAACGTTCAAGCTGCTCTGTCCCAGGTCTCCCCCAGGTTCTGCTGGGCCCGTTTTGATGAGCTCGTGCTCTCAACAGACCACCCACACAGCTTGGGAGCGTGGTGTGTGTGTGTGTGTTCCTGTTTGATCGCCGTTTCCATCACGCTCGATCCTGTCGAAGGCCAGCTGTCACTTAAGGCTTGATGTGTTGTAGGGAGCAGGGGTTCGGCCGAGAGAGGGGCTGTGTCTCGGGGCGTGAGTCCAGCCACCGGCCCTCCCGCACGGGCCGTGCTGCCCCGGGCGGCCTGGCCGGAGGGATGCCCAGGGCCGGGCTTTGGCCGGGTTGG
>WBMZ01013097.1:0-14308 GCA_013400975.1 Atrichornis clamosus
GCACCCCGTACTCTGCCTCTCGCGCCCGACACCCCCGTCTCTCTCGCCCCACAGTGTGAACGATCCCGGCAACATGTCCTTCGTGAAAGAAACTGTGGATAAATTGTTGAAAGGCTACGACATCCGCCTCCGGCCGGATTTTGGAGGTGAGTCGCCCTGCCCGGGCTTGTCGCCCGGAGACCCTCCCCAGCTCTCCCCGGCGCTGGCGCCGCTCCCGCACGGCGGGGCCGGCTACCGCGCCCCTGGCTGCCGCGGCACCTCTCGCCGCCGGGTAAAGGTCTGGTCTGCTCGCAGGTCCGCCCGTCTGCGTGGGGATGAACATCGACATCGCCAGCATCGACATGGTTTCCGAAGTCAACATGGTGAGTAGTGGGGGAGCCCGGCCGGCGCCGGGGCCGGGGCTGTGGCCCGGGTCACGGCCGCCCGTTCCCTGTTCCTCCTTTCTCCCGAAGTCGCTGCTGCCTCGGCGGGCGGCGGTGGGGCTGCGCGGGGCGCCGAGCGCTGCCCTCTTCGCTTGAAAACTTTGTTTCTCTGGAGGCGCACTTTACTGCTTCCCCCGTTTCCCCCTCTCGCTGCCGGTGGCCGTCTCCGCGAGTGTCGGGCCGCCGGTTTGCACCAATCGTCCTTCTCGTCCCTCTGTACCCCTGCGCGGCCGGCACCTGCCGCGGCCTCGCAGCCGGCGGGATGCGGGGCGGAGCGGGGCGGACTGGCGGCGGCCGGCGGAGATCCCCGGGCCGGTGCTGGAGGGCCGCGGCTGTCGGCATCTCCCGGCTTCTTGCGCGGTTCAGGGGAAAAAACCCAACAGCCTAGCTGTCGGTGGGTAAACTGTGACATGTGCGAGTGCTTTAAGGTTCGTTGAGCACCCAGAGCCGGCGTGGTTGTATGCATACTTGGGTGGAATTGTAGTCTTGCCTCGGAAAGTGGTGCTGTGCGGGTCTGTCAGGTTCACCCATGGACAGCGAGGTGTTTAGTGCCTTTCTGCGTTTTGGTCCTCCCGTCTGCATAGTTTGGTGATCCGGGGTTAGAAGCTACAATTTCTGTTTCTTGTCCTAATCCTAAATCTGAGGTGGATTTTTCATGTTGCTGAGCAAGTTACTGTTTCTCTCTGGATCTTAATTTTTTTCCTTGTATTCTTGCTTTTGCAAACCTCATATGAAAAGACCAACCTACTCTGCAATGCTGTAGTTACGTTTGTGGCATTAAAAATAATAATTACACTGAATTGGAAGCTGAGCTCTCTTTTAGTAAATCTGACACTAACACTGCACTACCCCTCCTGCAGTGCACAGTTGCAGTGTTACAAGCTGGCATAGCTTGGCTTTATACATGATACATGTATTTATGTATTTTCATTAATCCTGCCCCTTCTTTCACATGCTCTACCTGAAATTCTGAGAAACTTTTGCTCTACTTCTCATCTTTTAAAAGATGCTATTGACAGAGATAGTTACCTGTTTGTAGTTAAGTGTCACCAACACCATCCTTTCTACTCATTGAGGAGGGAAAAATGAATAGTTCTTATTTAAAAGAGTTTGTTTTAGGCTTCCTGCAGATTCAGGCAACTGCAGAGACACCTCATATATTCGATAGGCTTTTCTGTACTTCTATGATTGCTTCTCAATTGAAAAAATGGGAGCTGAATGAACGCTTCTCTTTGAAGAGTAATTGAAAAGTCTGACTTCACTATCCCCACTGCCACCTTCCCCACCTTTGGATATGTTCCAGACTTAGGGAGGCATTACATGACTCATTAAATTAATATATAACACTGTGTATGTGAAGTGCCAGATAGGCAATAAATATCAGAGAAAGGCATACTGAGATTAGAAAGAAAACGAGGGGATGTATGCTGCTTTTTGTGCTTTTTCTTTTTTTCCCAGCAGCAGGAAAGCCTGTTATGTTTAGGTAACAGCTTGTCCAACCCACTGTAGCAGGGGTATATGGAAAAGCAAGTAATTATACTGCTTATTATGCTAGGTTGGGTGATGAGATCTTTAATGATGCAGGAGCTCCTCAAGAAGATGGGTGCCATCCCTTTCCCCCAAGCAGTGTGGCAGTGTACCAACTGTTTAAGTTTCTAGCTGCTCCATGGATCGGTGCGCACTCTTGCCCAGTAGTTGCCAAAGCATCTGTAGAGAAGTGAAGAGGTTTTTCCTGTGCCCTCTCATGGGGCAATGCAAAGTCTGAAAAATATCGATATGGATCTTGCAAGAGAAACAAATAAGGTATTTCTGAAGGAAGTTGCTAAAGTACTATTGCTATAAAAACTGTATTAGTTTACGTCAGGCAAAAAAGTGCAGGAAGGGCTTCTGGTTGGTGAACGCCTTACTACAACCAGAGTTTCAGCTGAGCTTGTTTCAGTCTCGTCTCCCTGTAAAAGAAGTAATCTTTAACTAAGCACAGCTATGTTCACGTACTGCCTGACTTGATTACTTCTATTTCTTTTAAGTAACTTTATACTGGTCTGCAAAGATTCATGAGTACATTTCAATGAACAGTGAATTAGTATGAACAGAAGGGACTTCTCAAGATTACGCAAGCATGTATTCTAAGTAGTAATTTGAAGGGGAAAAAAAGTCACAGTTAGTTTGAAGACCTGAAGCATAGCTGTTGAACTTCATGCTGGTTGTCAACTAAACTTTTAAACTTTGACATATTCCTTCATTTAATTCCAAGCAGATATTGTGAGCAGTGACCTTTAGCCTCATCAGCTATTGAAATGTCTTACAAGAATTTCCCTGTGTGAACTTGTTGGTAGTATGGACATTAATTCCTTTGATTTAAATCTAGATATTGGTGTAACCTTTTATAAATTAGCTTGTTAAAATTCATCTCTGTATTAAAAATAAAATAACCAGAGATTTAACATTCTTCAATTTTATGGACATAAATGTTATTACAGCAAGTTTTATTATGCTGCCTTCTAGGCAGTCTGTAATGCAACTTTCAGTGACAAAGAATTGTAACAGGAATTACAGTTTGTGTCATAGTCTTTTCTATTCTTAATCAAGCTGTAGGTTTATATATAATATATGGCTCTGTGAATCTTGATTTAGTAGTTATTTATTAAGCTTTCCAGCATTTAAAAAAATTATTTGTGTGGTTTTAGTTTTTCTGTTGAAAATCACTAGAAGTCCTTTGCCCTATACATTAAGGCTACCTGTAGCTACTTTTTACAATGAACTTATTGAACAGCCATGTGCATCTTCTTGGATTACATGGAATGGTTAACATTTTTGTTTTTGATGCTGAAATGCTAAGCTGGATGAGGAGGACAGATCCAAGGGTCAGGACTGCAGAACATCAAATTATTTTACTGAAAAGTTGTAAATAAGCAGTTTCTGTTTTGTGTCATAACATTTTGAAAATATTGAGTAGCATTATTGACATTGTAAACAGGTATGATATAAAAATCATGTGCTTTGATATTTATACTTCAAGTTTTATATATATATATGTGTATATACATATATGGTAGCAAGAGGGAATTAAGTTGCATATAAGAAGTTCATTGCTCAAGGAAGGGCTGCAGTCGGTTAATGACCTGCACATACATTTGTCTCTAGCTATGTCTATAGGTATGTCTATATCTCTGTGTGCTTTACTCCCCTCCTTTACCTGTACGTGCTTTCCCATGATTATTTGCCTATTTCACAAATTATATTTCTAATTGGGTACTTAAGCACCTACCTATTCTTGTGCCTACCTCCAATAACTGCATTTAAATCTGCTGTAAATGGTACAGTAATATAAATCTGCAAACAGAATACTAATCAATAATAACAACAGATGTAATACTGAGAAAATACTGTAAGTCATCTTACAAACAAAGAGTATGGAAGATTAATGATGTCAGATTTCAGTAATGTAGCTGTAAATTTTATCAATTTTAATGATTCTGGTTGGTTGTGTTCTGTTCTTGCTGTGTTTTTAGGTGTTTTGCTGAGATGACGTGAATTGGAAAAAAAACAGTTCTTGTGCTTTGGACTGGTCTGTCAGCCTATTTCCAATTGGACAGTGTCCACAATTTGCAATATTTTTTAATAGTCTGATTCTTCTTCAGTCTTTGGTGTGTGAATCCAGGCGTTAGTTCCAGGCATTCAATTTTCAAGTACCCAAATACTCCTGTATCTTAGGAAGTTAAGTAATCAATGCATTGAATCTCCAAGTAAACCCCTCTTAAAAGTCATTATTGTAGCTGGAAGACTAAAGTACTGCGCTTTCATTTTACTATAATTTTAGAATGTGTTTCTTAGTTTATGGGAAGTAATGCTGTAAAGGTGGATGGAGGAAACAAGGGGATCAGTGCAAAAATGAACCTTTCTCCTTAGAGAGAATGTTTTGCAGAGAATGGTATGATCTCCTGTAAGAAAGGAAACCTGTGCTACTGCTCTCTGAAGTGCTGTCTGCATTCTCTTTGTTTATGTAGAGAACTTCAGAGTTGTTCATCTAAGGTTTCTCAGAGGCTTTAATTTTGACAAAATTAAACCAGCAAAACCCAGGAGGCATCATTTGCTGTATAGTCATCCTGCTGTTTTGAGAATACTGTACTCAGAAAATTAGTTTGACATAAAGTCAGACCATTAAACTGGTGAGTTGTTGTTTCTGAAAAATATGTTATCTATTCTGTGCTAACAGTCTGAAAAAGATGTAATCTGTTCTATGCTAACACCGTAATTTTTATTTTTATGTATGTGCCTTTATAAAACTGCAAGTATGCATATGGACTCCATTGGGTGCCTGCTGATCTTGAAAGCAATTTCAACACCTTTCTGACAAACTGTTTTAGTTGCTGCCCTAAGGTCAACTGAAGTCACTGGGACTAAGTAGTGTATGTTTTCCTTAGATAGCGATACACAAATAATTAGTTTTAGGTGAATCAATTCATACTTCACCTGAAGTACTGAGGATGCAGAACCTTCATGCTTCTTTTGATGAAATCTGTCAAATCTTTCTTTCGATGTTAAAAAATTTGGTGGATTTGGTTTATGTAAATTGGGATTTATTCCATTAGGTATCTAAGTGAGAGATGGATTGCGAAACTTCACGACTGCAGTTAATGGAGATCTGGAACAGAAGGTGGATGCTTGGGCAAAGGTGTCTACTGTCATTTTGGTTTCACAGTATCATACTTGCCCTCCGGTTCCCAGTCCAGGTTGATGCAGATCTCTTGCAAGTCCTCTGCCATGTCAGTGTGCCCATGTATTAGACATGACACCAGCTCCTGAAATTTAAACGGCTGAGTCTTATTCTTGTCCATACAGGTGATGGAGTCCAGAGAGCTTAAAATATAGAGGGAAACTTAATAGTGCCTCTTAGATATTTTAGGTGCCTCAAGGTATCTTGTTTGTACTCCAGCTACCTCTCTAGAAGGTTTGGGAACTCGCATGGATTCTTTGCTGTACCTGCCAGCCCTGTGCAGGGGTCCTGCGTAATCCAGGCATCCAGAATGGCACCAGACACCTTTGCTTACCTAAGTGAATTGTTCCCTACATGTACAGCAAAAGCTTGTTCTCCAGGCTCCCTCTGGAATCAGAAGAATGAGACAGTCACTAATTTGTAACAGGTATCTTAGATGTCTGTGTGGTTGTTACTTTTAAAATTGAGGGATTAAGCTTTCTGGGAAGTGTCCTTATTTCCTTAATGAATATGGAGAGAGCCAGGGCAACTTGGTTAGTTTTTGAGTGGCTGCAGCTAGGCATATTGAAATGTAATCTAGGTTTCCTACTGTAAATGTAGCTTATGTTTCCTGCCATAAACAGATACTTTCTAAATACTTTGCAGACGCAATCTTGACATTACCTCATGCAGGAAATCATAATCGAGTTGTGACATACTTTGTGTCGAAGATTCAGATGGAAAAATTGAAGTTGTAGTACTAACAAAAGGGTTACATAATCGTATTGCAAACACAAGTTTTGTAACTAGAAGAGTGATGTGTGCAGTGCTTATTACTAGTTCATAAATCATAGTAGGATAAAATACAATATGTAACTTTCTGGTTTTGCTTTTATATATTTTATAATTTGATGTATTTAAGGATAATAGTAGATCATACTATGGCAGAAAGACCCTGTACATCATTCTCTGTGTGTGTGTGTATATACACACACATGTACGTGTTTGATAGATAACACAGGAAAAAAAAAAAAAGAAGAAAGAAGTAGAGTCCAAGCAGGGAAGCAACTCCTGAGGCCAGCATAGCCCTGCAAAGAGTGCTGTTCCTGGGTTGGGGATGAGCCAGCATCCATTCCACTAGGAGACATCAGCAACAGGCACTGATCCTGGAGGATACTCTAACTTAGCAGGTTACCAGCTGGCCACAAGATCATCCATCCTCTGCCCTGTCTCTGTTTTTCTTCCTCAGGATGGTACCCATGAACTCCCCCAGCCTGCCTCACTCTCTCCATCCCTGTCATGTTTCATAGTTCCTATTGACAGAGAGAGAGAGAAGTGCTTGTAGCAGACAGCGTGATCGGAGAATGACTGCTGTTTGGCCAAGGGAATTGATGACAGGCTTCTGCTTATCCACAGTGGAAAGCAGCTACTCTGAAGGGGAAGGAATATCTGCTCATATAGAGACAGGGAGGTAGTTAATGTTGCTGGGAGGTGCCAGTAGACTATTTAAAAGCCAACTCCAGCTGCCAACATTGAATCATCCAGACTTGGGTGATGGAATAGATACTATCTGTGATGACATCAATCTGGAATAATTGCAAGTATTCTGGGGACAAAAAAGGATTCAAAATTCTGTTTGCCAATTAGAGGAATGGCCCTAAATAAAGCAGGAGCAAGCACAAAGTGCTGCATTTTATAAGGAACAAAGAATCCCGTATTTAAAATGATAAAGATTTGGCTAAGCAGCAGGACACTGTAAAAAGGATGTAGAGGTTTTACTGGACCAGATTCTAAAGCAAGTGAAAATGTCACAGGTGCAATATAATTAAAAAAACCCTGCATCTTACCTTGGGTTATATAAATAGAGAGTGTCATTCACAAGACACAGGGTTTTCTCTGTCATTAGTTAAGCTTGATCAAGAATGCTGTGTCCGGTGTTTCTGCACTGGCTTTCAGGGAGATGGAAAGAAACAGGAGGCGTAAGGAAGGAAAAAAAAAGTGTTTCTAATTAAAATGATTGCAAAATAGGGTGTGTGCAGTGATGTTGAAGGAAGTGGATTTGTTTAGCACTGAAAAGTAGGATGGAGAGAGGTCCTAAAGTTCCCAATATATAGGTTGCTGGTGGCGAGAGATCAGCTATTCTTCAGAATCAATTGAATTGAGACCTGAAGAAATTAAGGAATTGATTTCAGATTGGTTTTCATCTAGCTACGTTTTTTGTAGCATCTCCTTTGTTTCAGGTTTTCAAGAGATTAGATAAACACGTCTTCCAATGGTGTTGGTCTTGGTTTTGGAGAGGCTGGGCTAGCTGATGCTTTGAGATTTTCTCCAGCACTGTATTTCTGTGAATCTCTGCTCTGATGTAATTATTATTTCTGTCAGCACTCAAAAGTGTGTCTGAGTGTGGTTTCAGATACCTCTGCTGGTATCGTGCTGATGCCACAGAAGATGAGAAGTTTCCCACAGGTCATTTGTAATAAATTCCAGTGCCGTAAGTATACACCTTGCCATCTGAGATGTCCATTAATTACCAACATTGTGTATAAATCTTCATTTTGTTCTCGGTACCTTTGCATCAATTGCACTAGGCATCACATGTGTGTCCTTTCAAATATATTAGTCATAAAAAAAAGATTAGTAGACTACGAGGTCAGGACTTCTATGCATGTAACCATTATATATTTTTACTTCTGTTGAAAGACTTTTATCATGCCTAGGTCATGAAGAACACTTGTTTAAGTTAACAGGAGTGGAAAATTGACAGAAACTTTATGGATTTATACCTGCTCTATGCCTAGCAATTTTTTTCCATTCCCTTGAAGAAAAAAAAAAAAAAGAGAACAAGGAAAGAGGGATATTTATAAGAAGACTCTTATTCTTGCACTGAATTCTTATTCAGATAATTTAATGTCTGTAGTCATACAGAAAGCTTAGCAATTTGATAAAGGCACGGCAGGCAATGTCACCCTTGGCAGAAGACCACATCCAAACATAGAAACTTCCATGACACATCTGACACAAAGGTGCACAGAACCAAATGTCCTGACTCTGCTACTGGCTGGTAGTGGATGCATAGGGAGGAAAACAATAAACATGTGTTAGTACTTCTCTGGAGTACTTTTGCCACCTCTGATGATTTGTAACTTGAGGAGAGTACTTTTTAGGTGTCACCAGAGCATTGGGATGACTTAGTAATGATGTACTTTTCCCCACAGTTTTCCTTTTAATAAAGATATGATTATATAAAGAATTTAGACTCAGGTAGTATCAAGTGCAATCCATCAATACTGAAGGATAATAAAAATGGAAGAGGTTGAGAAGTAGTTAGCTACCATTAGGGGTTTTAGCTTATCCAGGGCAAACTTTCTTTTTTTCTCCCCTGTGACACAGAGTCATAAAAAATAGCTGGAAGAAGAATAATTTCAAAGTGACAGTTTATTTAATATTTGTAATTGAATGTCACAGTTCCTCATAACTACAGATATTGCAAGGAAAAAATCCCCAAGTCTGGGCATGTCTAATTCATTATTCACTATTATGGATTTGAACCAATAACTTCGGCAAAATAATTTGTTCTCTCAGCAGTTAGGAGCTGGTTACAGGTTGCTCTGATAATGTAATCTGCAATATGAATGTAATATTGCACACAGCAGAGAGGGAAGGTAAAACAGCTGTGCTGGGAGGTCTGCAGTTACACTGGATAATTGGCAGTTCAATAGCAGTTAATGACTTTTTTCTTTATACTAATATGAATGCTGAATTTTCATTAGTTCATGGGTATGTCTCCATGGCACAATACAGCACTCTGCAGAGATGCCAGAGGTACCTCTGGTGCAGCTAGTAGAATATCTGGATGCTGTGAAGTTACGTCAACACAGAGCTCTGTACAGGATGGTTGTACCAGTGTGAGTTAGGTCCTTGAATAAGACTTGTTCCATGAACTTTAAATAGGTTATCCGCTGTATGACCAGCATCCAACCAGAGCTGATCACCAGAGTGCCCTTTAACAGAAGAGAAGCACTTCCATAAGACAGTATTTTTTGTTCTAAAGCAGATATTTAAGACAACAGGGGTGACTGGACCTCCAGAAGTGCCTGTCCAGGGGTATTAATAGGGTAATGGGATGGAGAAGACTATGAGGGGAGCTGACTGCCTTGGGATAGATGCTCAGTTTTCAGATAATGTTGGGATGAATTCCACTTACTGCTCCTTCTTAACCTGCCTTAACAAAGGTAATTAGAAGACAGCCCTGAACTGCTACACAGTTGACTTTTAGGAGCCCTAAGTAATATTAGCCATCAGGTTAGTGCACTGCATGTAAATTCTGTTTGCAGTGTGAACTGCAGAGGGTTTTTCATGTAGACTTTCTGTGGGTCCTGAATCAAAATACATGTAGGACAGAGAGGATAACCTTTAAAAGCAAGCTCAAATCCATGGGATTAAAAATAAGTCATCCCTCGTTCTTTTAATTGAGATATAAGATATCCCCACTGTCTTACTCCACTGGCCTGTTAACCCTAAAGTTGCTTGAAAGGAAGAGCTTCATTCCCATGGCCATGTCCTGTTCACATGAGGGATATTTTAAGGTTTCCCATTCAAATTGTTACTTACCCATCCTAGATTTAGCAGGTGAGCTCATTGCTTAGTTACAATGTCCAATGTTGAGCTGTAATCCAACTCACTGGCCACCTGAGCTCCGCTGGGCAGGGCTCTTCACTCTTAGACTGGGCCGAAGCAGGACCAAAGACCTGAGGGCTTCATATTCCGGGAGCTGCGCTTGGCTGTGCAGGGAAGCTGAGCCTCTATCACATTTTTCAGCAGGGAAGGAAGTCAGGAAGAGTAAGAAATTAAATCTTCTGGATTTCAAAGGCTAAAATGTAAACTAATTTTCCTACTAATTGAATGTTATTTTGGAAGCAGATGACCATTTTTCTTGGTGTTTTCCGATGCTACTCTGCCTTTTAAAATGCACTGAAAATTTGAAGTTGAAAATAATAGATGATACAAAATTGCATTTAAATTCTCAGTATTACTGGGTAATGCAGTAAGTCTTGTTAGTTGTTAAAGATACAAAAGATTAATTTAGACCTTTTTTTCATAATATAACACATTGACATTTCTTTTTTTCTGTACATCAGCAGTGATTTGCTTTAGCTTCTGACCTCCTAGACTATTCAGCCAGGAATCCTAGGCTATTCATTTGGATTTTCTAAGCATTTTCCAGTCATGTTAAATAGGTTTCCATTTGGATAACAAAAATATCTCCCAAACTAACTGGAACTTTACATAGGAAGATGTCTTCAGGACTTCAATATATATGACTCTCAATTTTGTTTTTGAGTCATCGACTATGGCTCTGCTAAATTTAAGGATTGTGGTTCTCCTGGTAATCTATAGAATGTCAAGACTTCTGTGCTTGAGCACAGCACCTGTGCCCAGGCACCCATTTGTATGTTAATCATTAGCATGGATTTGGCCAAGCCATTTCCCAGGTTTGATACTCTCTGGAGGTTAGCACGTGCCAGCTCCACTGCCCATAGACAACTTGGATGCAGCTACTGGTGCCGTGAAATAAGTTAATCTAGATAGAAACAAACTGTGCCGTGCAACACCGCTTGTCCTTCAGACAAGAAAATTCCTTGGCTCACTTCATTTGCTAGGTTAGATCTATGCAGAAAGTGCAATTCATTGCATCCATGTGAATTACGTAGCCATCATTTCTAGTGGGAGAGCTGTGTCTCTGCAGAGGGCGATACAGCTGATCTGACTGGCAGTATCTGTGTTAGAAGATAGCTCATTGTAGAACTCCACAAGCTTGTAGATAGTTCATTGTTTCTTGTTGCTTTCCATTCTCTGTAAAGTGACTGTGGCCTGAGCCAAATGCCCATATGTTACTCTTCTGGCAGTAAGTGAAGTGAATGCCACCTGCATGACCTCTTGACTCTACCCTGCTGTCAGAGCTCTTTTTCTTTTCTCTATGAGAAAACAGGTGGACAGATTTCCCTGCATGTTGGGAAGCAGTTGCACACTTGTTTCTCGGGATGAACTCTGTCTCTTGGTCTTGCTTGTCTTCATACCAAGCTTGTCTTCATTGACAGCAAGTGAAATGCTGTGTGTTGACCTGGATCACTGAGCAGAAAGCTGTGGTAGGTGAGCGACAGCTACTGATGAAGAGAGAAAGGAACTTGAGGTAGAACTCAGGACAGCTACACTGGGAGATAACAGGCACTTAAATTCAGAGGAGATGTTGTTCACCCCACTTTAGATAGATAATGGTCTATAGGTGAAGGATTTCCAGAGGACTTACTTCATGAAAACAAACTAAAGTAAGTACCAGAGTCCCATAAGCAGCCTTTGTTAGGCACTTAGAATGTAGGTGCAAATTAGTTGCATAGATGAAGTGGGCTGGACTTCACCTTTACCTTGTGTGAGAGAAAGCAGGTTGTCCTTGGGCAGTGAGGGCTTATTGGCTATGTAGAGAAGTTAGAGAAATAGTTAGCAGTACTTGTATGTTTGTGTGATGAATGAGAGGTGATTAAGAGAAACCAGTTTTAAGGAGGAAATATTCCATTTCCTTTTAATCAAAACTGGTGTCTCCTTTGGCATTTCTTCCTTTTTTTTCCCTTCCTGAAAAGTGGTTGTGCTAGCTTGAGAAAAACTCAGCTATTTTAAAAATGCTGATTATCTGCCTACAATTCTTTTTATACCATCCCCCTTAAATGGACAGGAAAAAAAAGAGGAATAAAAAGATGGGCAGTGAATTAGCAAATGCATTTAAAGTAGTTGATCAGCTTATCTTTCCAGTAGACCCACTTTAGTCACATGCTCATATATTATTAACCTGACTGCATCAAGGCTGATACCGTACGTCTTTCCTGGCATACCCATTTACGTGGTGTGGGATGCCTTTTGAATTGGATGCTGGTGCTGTAATTTGGAAAGGGAAGCCGGAAGTTTGCATAATGTGATCTTGTACCCATTAGTATAATATTCCTTATTGGCTTTATAAATATCTATTTAATATCATCATAAGTTATCTGGAAGATGAGATACCTTCCAACCTGGTATTCTGTGATCTCTGCATTAAAAAGAAAAGCTTCCAACATCCCAAAAAGACCCCTTTTGCTTAGTCTTTCTCAAGAAGTATTTTAGCCCTAACACATGTGGTGTTATGCTTTTCTTTCATTAGTCACATCTGTGAGGATCTCATTTATAATCTTGCCTTAGATTCCTCTAATTTATCTACAGAGACACATATATAGTGTCATTTAGTAACCTGCTGGCACAAAGGTTTCTATATGTGCTAGGTGGTTTAACTGAAAAAAGGATTGCTCTACTCAGATGTAAGTACATCCATTAATTTGACTGCTGGTGCTCACTGAGCAGCTTTTTTAAGACTGAAGTCACAGTCATTTATTACTACTTTTCCCTAAAAGTCTCTGAATGATTTTTGTTAATAGCTTGAGCAAGTGACCAAATCTCATGAGATTCCTGTATGAATCTTTTGCAATTTTTCTTTCTCATCTCTCTTGACTCTTGATAATTCACATCTTTTGTGCTGTAAAGCAGAAGGCTGCATTTTTTCTCATTGTTATAGTCCTTTTCCTAAGATATGTGGTGTACAAAAAAAAAAAAAAAACCAAAGCAGAAATCTATTGTGGGAAAACCAGATCTATCCCTCTCCCTGAAAACAGTGCTGAATTAAGCTAAATACAAACACAGCTTCCTGTTCTCTGGCACACAGTTAGCTCGTCCTTCTAAACTTGACTGTAGCTGTGCTTGATACTACAAAATGTGGTAATAAATGAGTTGTAAAATTCTTCGCAGCACTATATGCTGTTTAGTTTTAACATTTACAGAACAATATTGAATGTCATCTGTACCCTACTATGTGTGCCATTGTTGAATCCTATGTCTCTTTATATATTGATGTTATTGTGACATCCTTCATGACCATAAAACCAAGGCAAACCTGAAATAAAATGTTATGATGAATTTATATTTAATGGCAGATCACTTTGGAAGAATTCTATTAAAATACGGCAATAATGCAGTAACAGTGCTGAAGACTCAGAAGATGGATTTGGTTAATTGCTTCTAGAGGACACAAAATTAAATACTACCTTTCAAAAATGAGTGATAAATCTTCAGATATATGGAAATAATGGGTATGAAGAATTGACTAGATGTAGTGTTGATGAAGGCAATCAAGGATGAAAGTGTCAGGGTTACTTTTCAATCTATCATTGACTTGTGGTCATCTATCACTGCAACTAGATTTTGTCTTAGCTTCTGCTGTGGCAGCTACGATATTTCCATCTTCTTCTCCCTGTTGTCCTTTGCCAAATCTTCATGTCTGTTACTCTCTGGTCATCTTTTGTTGTCAGAAGTGTGATATTTTTTCATAAATTCATGCAGCATAACCAACCCCCTGCCAGTTAGACTGTTTCATATTCTTTAAGGCATCCTTGCCTTCAAGGATCCCCAGCCTCACTGTTCAATGCCCAGCTTCAGGTCCTTTGCTGTGTTGCCTTTTCTGCTGGTTTGGCAGGGCTGTCAGTAATTTTTTTTTTTGTTGCATGTTAATTTCTTTGAAAACATAAAGTGCTTATTTTAATGATGCTGTTCTGCAATGTCTTATTTATTTATTTTGACTTGAATAGAAGACATTTGTGCTGTATGAATAAATATAACAAGGGTAAAATTTCTGAAAGACTTGACCTTCGCAAAATAATCCTAGTTTATTCCTACCTGTGCTTTTGCTGTAGTGAGCCATACTATAAAATGTGACTGCTTCTAGTGGAGTTAGAGAATGCAGGGAAGGAAGGTGGGAGGGAATTGTTTAAATTTTAGATTACTGTATGATCACAGTGGAGTGGAAGTTCGATTCTATTTGGTTATCATTGCTCAATGGGGACAGGGTATGTTGATTATTTTCCAAAACCCATTGGTAAACAGGCAGTCACTCAGAAGGAGCTGTAGTCTCCATGTCATCAAAAACATGTAATTAATAATCCTCCAAGACACTTACTTTATTGATTGACTGAAAAAACTCCAGAGGAGACTACTTCAGAATATTACGTCACATCAGGTTTCTGAGGAACACCCTTCCCTTTCCCCTTCCCTTTCCCCCTCCCCTTCCCCTTCCCTTTCCCCTTCCCTCTCCCCCGTCCTTTCCCCCCCCCTCTCC